>JAWZYT010002838.1:0-25000 GCA_034508575.1 Petrolisthes manimaculis | reverse complement strand
AATGATACAGAGTTTTACAAGTGACTGAAAAATTACAAGTCACATTTTAAAACTACCCAACGTGACCAAATATAATATAATAACATCTGTGGGTTACTACAGTACGGGGACGTTACATTACTACGTTACACCAGGATGAATACGCAGTCCAAGTCACAAAATATAATAAATACATCCTTCTCGTGTATTCTCTGATGCACCCGGTTCGCCCCTTCATGCACCACACGTCACAATGCGGAGGAAAGGAAGAGAATACAACAGAGGTTTTGGTAGAGACAGTATTTAAAAAGACTCTTACTACATCATAATATCTCTCTTGTTAACCTTTCTCTCCATATACCAAAACACACACACACACACACACACACACACACACACACAAGTAAAAGAAAGTAGTGACTAGCCGTACATAAAGGGGCCGAGTCAGATGCAATACAAGGGACACAGACAGGTGTATGTATCAGTTTTGTATACAACGACTGAACGATATACAGTAAATTACTTCTATAACGTCAACAATAGCAACATTGACAATAAATTTAGGCTGGTGCGTGTAGGGGGGTGGACTGATACCTATGGAGGAGGGGGGGGGGGACTGAGAACTAGGGAGGGGGGGGGGGCTGAGAACTAGGGAGGGGGGGGGGGGCTGAGATCCAGGGAGGGGGGGACTGAGAAGAAGGGAGGTAAAACTGAGAACTAGGGAGGGAGGACTGAGAACTAATGAAGGGGGGACTGAGAACTAGGGAGGGAGGACTGGGAACTAGGGAGGGAGGACTGAGAACTAATGAAGGGGGGACTGAGAACTAGGGAGGGAGGACTGGGAACTAGGGAGGGAGGACTGAGAACTAGGGAGGGGGGGCTGAGAACTAGGGAGGAGGGGGGGGAAGGGGCTGAGAACTAGGAGGGGGGACTGAGAACTAGGGAGGGAGGACTGGGAACGAGGGAGGGAGGGGTTAACTCTTACTTTGTATCCTGACACGGTATTGGTTTGGCGTCCATATAATATCATAAATAACATTCAGGATAATCACAAACATAACTACACTGAAAATATTAAAGGTAAAAAGTACATTTATAATAACAGCAGCACGGGTAAAAGTTAATAGGGGTAATATGTTTGATAAATTACAAAGATAATAGGCATGGGAAAAACACGTTGAAAAATGTACTGGTGATATCGATAATAATGATAATGATAGTATGAAAAATAACAGCGATGGTAAATATCAGAATGGAATGAAAGGCAAGGAGTGTGAGACAAATGATTATCAAGAGGGTCAACGTCAAAGAGGGACACTTGTGAACTGATGACGAGACTCGGCAGTGATTTCCTGAAGGGTTTTCATATACTTTAATTATAACAGAACATATTTTGGTGATTTCCTGAAGAGTTTTCATATACTTTATAACTGAACATATTTTGGTGATTTCCTGAAGGGTTTTCATATACTTTAATAATAACAGAACATATTTTGGTGATTTCCTGAAGAGTTTTTGTATACTTTATAAGTGAACATATTTTGGTATAAAATGACGAATAAATTTAAATGTAAATCTGAATGCCTTGGTAAAAAAGCAAGTGATAATTACTGAGAAAGAATATTTAACTAAAATGAGTGAGCTCCTCCTCTCACTAATGGTAAAGTAATATGAAATTAATGAATAAATCATCCAACCTTATCAATCAAAATATGAGTGTTCGTCAACACGATGTTCTAAATTTTTAATTACGATATATAAAACAGTTATTATCACAAGAACAGAGAATAACAAATCGAAATTAATTGCACTCGAGCCGGCTGGTACATGTGGTGTACTAAGGTTACTAGGAAGGTGCTTACCCCTCCCTCAACACTCGGCACAATGTCAGTCGAGTCGAACAATGTACACTGTACTAACTAAGTACTCCAGCATTCCTGAATATTATAATTTACACCTTTATTAACCCCAAACCAATTTACGAAGAACCAATAATAATTTAAATATCATATACATAACAGCAAGCAATCACTCAACAAGAAACAATGGAGTTGCACATGAGTATCCTTTTAACTGTACTATTAACAATGTTATGGTATAATAATACTACAGTAACTGGAACACAATATCTTCTGTGTACAATGTAAGGTCCACGTTTTCACACACATAAGTATATTACGTGTACCAGATTATATTCCGAGTTGTATTATAATAAAGATAAAAGTGCTAAAAAAAAATGACTAAGAGAAAAGCAGACATAATATATTACCTGTATGACCGCATTCTCGCCGGGCATGTAAGCAATGTTGTGCTTGGGCCTCTTGCGTCCCACGTAGTTGACGACGACGAACTCTAGGAGCGACACGTAGATGAAGAACATACACACGCTGTCCCAGGTGTACATGGCCTTGAGGTTGGACACGACGGGCAGCGACGAACGGAAGCTGTTGGACGTGGTGAAGAAGTTGAGCATGGTGGTGACGCCGATCATGACGCGGGCAGGCACGGCATTCCACTCCAGCCAGAAAGTAATGAAGGAACTCGTCACCAGTACGATGCCCGGGAAGAACACTGTGCTGATGTAGAAGGCGTCGTCACGGTTGAACTTCATGTCCACCCTCAGGCAGCTGTAATTCCCTGCCGTCCACCGGGAAGTGACACACAAATAGATAAAGCTGTGTATATAATCGCCTGCATCAAAGATGCATTTAATATTCATAAGACACTGACTTAAAGAAATATGAAAAGTTCCTCTATCTATATAATCATCTACCTATAAAGAAATATGAAAAGTTCCTCTATCTATATAATTATCTACTTATCTATATGTTAAGTGGCAGACACCCTTTTCTTTATCCCTGATGGGTTGCCCATGAAAAAAAAAATTCTACCACTGTCCACAGCCCATGTACACTCCATCTCCGTTACCCAACACTGCCTTACGAGGACTCCAACCTCGTACCTTACAAGATTCCCAGCAGTTTTTGAGAGGGAAACATTTCATCGAATCAGCAGTTTGGTTTACATGCATATACAAGTACAACACTCAATTCTATAATATTATACTCCATAACAAATATATACACTGAACTTTCCTGTACTTATGAAAAGATATAATAAAACACCTGATATATTTTGCAGATCATAGTAATTGATGGGAGCTTAATAATTGCCAGGAAACAGACTAGTACCTAATTCTGTGTGAGGGACATGATTTGTGACAGAGAATGGTTGAATCAAGATCCTCCAATATTACCTCCTTAATTAAACATGAAACAGAACTCAGTCCCAGCTCTTTCAGTAGTGATTCTTCTAAAAAATAAATATATAAATGAATAAATAAATACAAATAAAAAAAGAAGCACATTTGGGACTTTAATTAGTTAGGGGAAGTTAGTTAGAAAATGTGAAGTTTGGAGGCGAGTGGGATGAGGGGTTTCCGTCGCCCTATCTCGTTCCCTTCCCGCTGACCTGTTCTCCTCCTTCCACTGCCCCAGAAAGAGGAGGATACTAACCAGGGCTCATATTCATAAAACATCATCACAGTTGTACGTATTCTTAAAGTTACGACACAGCTAAAGTGGTTTACTACTCCATATCGAAGCAGTAGTCGCTTTTCCCACTCGTCTATAATAGTTTGTATCCCTGAGTAATTCTTGGTCATGCATGAACGTTTACCAACAAAATATCTTCTTAAAGGTGGTCATGTGTTGTGGACGAATTGGATGCTATTAATGCCTCCCGGAGAACTATGCCAGGAAGCAGCCAAGTAGCCAAGTTTACGAGAGAAGTGTTTGTTTTATTGCCTGCCAAGGAGGAATCAGCAACAGATGAACAATACTTTTATGAAACTGGGCCCTATATATTGTTCTAACAAGGCATTTACCATAGGCAGGACATTCTAAGGTTCAAGTCTTCTGATACGACACTGCACTAATTCTATTCCTCCCAGAATATTGTTCAAACTATTTCAATGCTGCTTAAAATACTTGGAGACTTCGACAAAGATGGCATGTACACAAACAATGCATAACTACTGCATGTAGGCTACTTGTTTTATTTTCATTGTCAACACACTGACATTTAAAAGTTTATTTTCAGTGATTCAAGAAGTGCCAAATACTCCAAACTATTTCAAAAACATATTAATACAGATATCATCATTCATGTGGGATACCTGCTTCATAGCACAGTTTGCGGGGCTGAGAACACTTCAACGGGTCCACAACAGACGACCCTCAGTATCAGAGTTACCCTACAAGTTGCTAACTGGTAGAAAAAACAAACTACAACTTAAAACCCTCCATTAGAAAAGGTTAGTGAGCGTTCAACTCCACCACCACCAACAAAAACAACAACAACACCTATAAAACATTAGTACCAAACGTTTGTCAAAATTCTAATACTAAGGCCGCACCCATAAGTTAGTGAGTCAGTATACACTCAGTGATAAAATAAAACTACACAAACGGAAAGTTGTTGTTGCCTTCATTATTCATTCATAACATATGGAGCTGTCTGGCAAGCATTCACCAGCTCCCCATTCATTAATAAGGAACCCTGTGATCTTGTATGACACCTGGTGGCTTCTGATTCCTCCTGACTATGCCACGAAACAAGCTTCTCCAATGGAGATGGTGTTTCATATCAATATTTGAAAGGCTCGCTAACCTCCAATTTTCTGACAAAATCCCGGGAGGTCTTTAACTTACGCATCCACTCATACATTAGCTAACTCATTCATTCATTTAATCACTCACCCAATTGGACATACTTTTTACCCCCCTCATTCAATCCCTCCCTTATTCATGCAGTCCTTTACTTGATCATGCCTCTCAACTGCCTTCTGTTTGTTCGAGTGTCCAGGGAATAATGAAGGCAACTGTACAGCCACTACCACTCCATATGTTAGTAACTAGAACCCACGTGCAGCAAAAGTCATGGGAGAGGCAATGACGATGACCGGGTACGATGGTTCTTACAGACATTGCATCAGTCATCAGTCATCATCATCATCTAGAATATGTCTTATCTTGCACAAGGCCCACGTTACAAGAGGCTGCAATACAAGCCATCCTAGTGACGTGTTTGGTAGTCTGCATGTTAGTTTCAGCACCCAAGCCTTTCTTTAGTTCTTAGCTGACGGAACACTCGCCAGAAAATGTCCTCGAACGCCACAAGCCTCAACACAGAACGCCACAACCAATACACTATCCCAACATTTTGAAGCAAAGCGTTCGAAAACTTTTTGTTGCGAGTGAATTTGGACACCAATCCTTGAGGGTAGATCCTTGGTTCAGTACACACACTGCTTGACTCTTTCCAGTATAGAAGACAAAATACTACATACATAACTACCACATTATCCATCGTGGAGTTTTGGTCACTAAATATATTAATTAAGTAGGTGTCATGAAAAGAGCTCTAGAAAGAAGGGGGCCCATCAGCTAAGAAAATAAGAATTACAACACCCATTACTACTTCTGCAATTGCAATTACTATTACAGCTACTATTACGACCGTGCACGCCTAGCAGTCAGCCCCCACAACACCAGCAGCCCCTCCCTTCCTCCCCCCCACACCCACACCACACTACACCGCACCACACCATTGCCAGCCCCCGCCACAGCCGCTGCAGGGGGAGGAGGAGGGGGCCGGTGGTGTTGGTGGTTCCGTGGACTGCCCAGGGTCACGTTCAGAGGTTAGCAGCACGCACATTAGTGGCGAGGGCAGCACTGATGACGCTCATATGAGAGATGGGGACAGAGGGAGGGAGGGAAGGTGTGGGAGAGGAGATAAGAGGAGATGGGGAAGGAGGGGAGTTGTGTGTGAGAAGGTAAGAGGAGGGGAAGGGGAAGGATGTGGGAGGAGTGAGAAAGGGGAAGGATGTGAAAGAAATGAGAAAGGGGAAGGATGTGGGAGGAGTGAGAAAGGGGAAGGATGTGGAAGAAGTGGGAAATGAAGGAAGGAGAGAGAAAATATGGAGGAGGGTAAGGGATAGACAGCGTTGGTCATGATGACAAGGGTAAGGGAGGGGAAGGAAGTATAGATAAATGAGATTAAAGAAGGACTATAGGAGTAAAAATTAAAGGAGTAATGGTAGTAAGAAGGAAGGACTATAATGAGAGGGTCAAAGAAGAGTGGAAAGGGATAGGGAAAGGGGACTATGGGACGAGAAAGGAGAATGGGGGGAGCGAGGATGAAAAGGTGCATTCTGCTGGGTGAAGGGTACAATGTATGAGAGAGGCCAGTGCAGTGAGGAGCAGAGCAGTCAAGAGGGGTGAGTGGGAGGGAGCGTGAACCAGGCCATCTTACGGTACCCCGGGGCAACACAACGCCCCGCCCAACCTCCAAGAGAGGAGCCTGCAACAGAAGTACCACCGCTACTCAGACCTCGCCTCGTGATCTCCTCTCCAACCTGCATGCTTCTGGCGGGGGCTGCCGGCCTCGCTGGGGGTGCTGGGGTGCTTGGGAATGGGGGCTGGAGTGGTTCAGGGAGTGCTGGGGGACTGAGGTGTTGGGGGATGCAGAGGTCGGAACTAGGGTGCTAGGAGACTGGGAACTTAGGTAAGATTTTTGTGGATATCAAACACTATGGGAAAATCTGATTACAAAGGATTGGGAGAGACTTGAGGACTTGGTCAAATGGTATAAGACCAATGGCAGTATAACAAGGGACACATGCAGCCAGAGGATACTGGAGAAATGTAGGTGTAGTTGGGGAAGAGCTAGGTGAAAGTTACGGACTCTGGGTCATTGTGGACAAGGAAAATGGAAAGGCTAGAGTGTAAATATATGACCTATAAACTATGAGTATTTTTACTTCACCGATGACTCCAGTGCACATTACATGTTTCGAGGCCAGTGTGTAGCCACCATCAGCTTGTATTAATTTGTAACTAGCATTAATAAAAAATGGGACATATCTTGTCCTTTCAAATTTCTCCCCCCAACCTCTACCCTCTGTATTCCTTAATGGTCTGACCCACTAACTATTTCACCGAAAACATGATAGGCTCAAATATATACCACTCATTAAAAAGTTGGTGGACCAAGACTCATTGGTTAAGGAGGTCTTATGTTGTCAGTAAAATAGAGGATACTTGATGCCTTCGAACTAAGCTAGGAAACAGAATAGTGTCTCAATTACACCAGTAAAGGGATATGTTTATTGACATAGTTTGGAAGAATCAATACCCCTCTGTTTTGTTTATGTGGAGGAATGGTATAAGAGTTAGGATGAGAGGAGGAAGGAGAGGGAGAAAGAGGGAAGGCAGGAGAGGAAGAAAGAGGGAAGGCAGAAGAGGAAGAAAGAGGAAAGGCAGGAGAGGTAGAAAAAGAGAAGGCAGGAGAGGCAGAAAGAGGGAAGGCAGGAAAGGAAGAAGGATGGAAGGCAGGAGAGGAAGAAAGATGGAAGGCAGGAGAGGGATAATAAGGTGAGGCAGGAGAGTGGGGTTGAAGGGGTCCAGGGAGGCAGGAATCAGGCAGCTCCACACCAGAACTGTCCTAACCACACACTTCTTCTCTTCAACAACAAGTAAACGCTAATTAAATTGGTTCAACATTTACATAACCAAGTTACTCGAGGACTGAAGCCAACTTCTTGAGGCCCAGACCTACTCACCATGGCAGGTAAACCATCACACAATACACTCACAAAATTATTATATATAATAACTCACATAAATATTAAAGGTGACATGCTTAAAGTATCTCAACTTACCACTTCATATACAAGACCTTGTTATAAATGCAAATAGTGTACATACATATATTGTGAGTGTGTATGTGTATCCCAGGCTATCGTGTTGAAAGTTGGATCTCACGCTTTTAATTAACTCCTTATCACCAAGTAGCGTCACACTGAGCCTGACTTAGTAAACATTGCCTGGTATCACACAGACGTGCCAGAGAATTGCTTCATTATTTTGAAATGAGGTCAAGATTCTTTCGTCTCAGAACTATTACTTATCAAATCACAATATGTACTGCAATATTTCTATCGTGTCAATTTCTCCCATAGATTTTTCTCCCTGAAATGTCAACTCTGGAGCCTGACAGAGACGAGGGGATGGGAGGGGAGGGAGGGAAGGGGTACAGGAGGGGAGCACAGACTCCTTCTACCAACACGGCCCCAGCAGATCCCTTCCACTATAGCCTACATTACACCATATGGGATCTCATAAAGGAGCGTATTACCTTCACAGAATATGTATGCAGCCTTCACATTTTCCGCCAGAATGTCAAGCTGAACTAAATGGAACGTCAAGCACGTAATTAAGGAGAGAAGGGAGGGGAGGTAGATATTTTTTTTATTTTTTCACGGGAAACGTCCTCCATAAAAGATAAAGGTTGGAAAATAATGTTCTTCATATCGTCATCGTCTAGATGTTCATGAGCACCTCATACTCTCATCTTGTATTTCATAATACCTGATGAAGAAGTCCTTGTAAGCCGAGTTGATGGCAATTATAAATTGTAAGCAATTACTTCTTCATAAAAATGAAAGTAAAAATATATAATACACTTTAATTTTCATTTTTATGAAAAAGGGATTGCTTAAACTTTATATTTACTATGAACTGTGCATCTAAGGACTTCTTCACAAGGTTTCGTGCGTCAATGTAAGCAACTCAGGAATTTCAATGGACGCATTTTCCCATTTTGGAACCAATAAGCAACGACACCCAACACTCACTCGTCAATCACACACCAACACTAGTTATGCAACATCTGCTTAATGATGTTTATAGATTCTCTCTTGCTTTGAGCTTGGTACATTTCTTTTAAATTTTGGTCTAATTCTCAACACTTCTCATTTCTCTCTGTTTTTGGGTAGTGGTGTTTCACGACAAAATTGGTGTGGAAACAGAGTGCTATGAAAGTAAGTCACACTATTGTTGCTTTACACCCCTCCTCATCCCCTGGGGGTAACACAGGGTAAGTGTGGCTAAGTCATAATACACAAATATCTGAGTAAAGTGCGGGGTAAAGCAAGTTTCTATATAATTATGCATTTCATTATGGCTTGATATAATACCTTTCCTAACATGAGAGACACAGACCCACACGCAAGAATCAGATACACACATGGAGACACAGACGGAGACAAAGACATATGGGAGAGAATTAAACAAACTGGCAGACAGACAAACAAGGCAGCCTAACTAGCTATACATCCAACCAGTCAAACGAACACACACACACACACACACACACATATAACAACAAGTCACTAAGATGCAATGTCACCCAACTCTTAGGTAATATTATGAACTCATCAAGTCATCAACCTAGACAATCCAACCAAAGTTATGAAGTGAGTGAGATATCCAACCCAACCCACGTGTATCAATGTAACAAGACATGTATGTAACCTAACCCAACCCAACGCACCCATCTAAACCTAACTCATCCATCCCAACCCAACCCTAAATTATCAACCCACTAAACATCAACCCAGCTCACCCAACTCAGCTAAACATCAACCCAGATAAACCCAACCCAGCACGACATTAACTGAAGCGAACCCAACCCACCTCTCCAGAAGAAGGTATCGTTGCACACGTGGGTACTGTTCTCAATCATGTACGCGTTGAGGGACACCAGCCTCCCCGACTTCTCCAGGGACTTGCCGTTGTCGGAGTTGGTGTTGTTGACCCAGAAGTACTTTAGGTCCCGCTCCTCGTACGATACTGAGGGACGGAGATGGGGAGAGAAAAAGGAGAAGGGGAGAGATAGAGGAGTTAATAATGTTACAGAATTATATAATGAAACAAAAAAAATGCATTACACAAAAGTTGTCCTTAAGGGATTGTGGTGGTGGTGATGTAGGTGAATTAATGGCTACTGAATCATCATCCAATTTAACTATATAACGATAAAGTAACTACATAAAGGCTGAATGTTTAGAGGCACAGTTTTGGAACAACCATTGCCCTCTCATCTGTCAACAAACTAATATAACCCTTAATTTCGAAAGGACAAATAAATATAAATGATCTGGAGCAACTAAAGTAATCAAAACACGGTAATCAGAAACCAACTTACACACAAATAATGATATACTATTCTTGTGTTATTTTATCCTCCCATTTCACGCTTCTGGACTCGGTAAATATATTTATCAGGAGACTTTAATACACAACAAGCAAATTATACCATAAATCTCTGGGAACACTATCTGGTCTGCATTAAAATTTATGTGTGTGTCTCCATAAAGGTTCACGGCTATCACTATACAATAACATGGTGCTGTATCTCACTCACAGTCTGGTATGTAGTTAATTAAATTGGAGAAAATAAATCTTTTAACGTTGGGAATGAAAACTGTAAACTACTGACGGAATGACAGATGTACATGCAAGAGTATTATTATCCATAGTCATCTTACATACGAGATCGTGCGTAATTAATCACACATGAATATAAAATAACAGCTTCTTATTCCGTATTGAATATTGTTCTTTCAGATTTAGATGAGACTTATTACGGCTAGACAGAAAGTACAAGAAAATGAACAGAGAATTAGGGAAAAAGACTTATAGTAAGGAAATCTTGAGGAAGCAATACGAAAGTGTCAGTGATACATACAGGCTCATCTTTAAATGGGATTCTTCATTTTCATTTGCACGATTATTTGTTTTATGCAGGAAAAAGTAGGGGAACATAAAAAAATAATGTTTTGTCTTACTCCACCCTGTCCTATCCCTCACCACCCTCCTTAGTTTCATTCCGTCCCGGCCCTATACACCCTTCTCATCCCCGTCCCATCCCCGTCCCATCCCATCTTTTCTAAGCCTATATACTCTACACTCCCATTCCCCGCCGTCCCTGTCCCATCCCATTACATCCGTCTCAGCCCCATACACCCACATTAGGTCCCAGACACTTACTACTTTCCATGGAGAAGGTACAGAAGGGGTCATCGAAGGGGAACTTTTGTAGGTCGCCTGTGCAAGATAGTATCAGGTACCTCCTGTAGGGGACGAGAACACGGTCAGTCAGTTACTTATATAGGAGTGTTGGAGAGAGTTACAAATCTTCACTCACATGATGATGATAACGACACATTAATTAGGAGTTCCTAGTACGGAGGCCCAAATCATCATCAAATCCCTTCCTACCCCTCCACACACACACTAACACACATACATACACACACACGTACACTACTGCTAATATATATTTTCCTCTAAACACCTAACTAGAATCAACCTATCTATCGTATCTCTGTATCTATTTATTTATACAGAAAAAACACACATGTGAATTAATCAACCAAACCATCTATACATACAATAGTCTAGCATTCCATCTTTTCCCTCTCCACCTCCACCTCCACCTCCTCCTCCTCCTCCTCCTCCTCCTCCTCCTCCTCCTCCTCCTCCTCCTCCTCCTCCTCCTCCTCCTCCTCCTCCTCCTTCTCCCTCGTGCTCTCCTCCTTCTTCTCCTTCTTCTCCTCTTCTCTCGTGCTCTCCCTCTCACCGTATAGTGTAGGAAACTTTGCCGCCCCTGAAGATCTTAAGGGCAATGTTGTCGTTTGAGAGTTCCTCCTTGAACTGGCCACGGAAGACGAAGTAAGTGTCCGGCAGCCAGATTTGATGCTGTGGGATTAGGGGAGGACGTCAGTGTGTGTGTGTGTGTGTGTGGGTGGGTGGGTAGAAAGATGACTAAGTTGGTTGGTGGGTGAATGGGTCGTTACACGTGTAGATGGGAAGGCATTACAAATAGTTACATTTTGCAGGAATCGTAACGTGAGGAATCGTAACGTAAAAAGGTGAGGGTTGGGGTCATCTTTACTCAACATATTAGAGTACTACATAATAATAATACATAATAATACTACATAATACTACTACATATTAATACTACATACTATTTCTCCAACATTTACTATACAACAGATTCACCACCATCCATGTCCTCGGGCAAATACTTGTTTTATAGTCTGTAGGAATCGGTAGTCCCCCTCCATGCATTCTCCCTCAAGAGATGACCCCCTTAATTCGAGATGTATGGTGAGAAGGTAGTCCATACATACACATACACATATATACACACACATAACAGTCACACCACAAATGTCCCTGTGAGGTGGTCATATATACACACATACATACATATATATACACATACATGCATACATAAATACATAACTACATAAATACATATAAACACACATACACACATAATTATATACACACACACACATACACACATACATACATACATACCAAGTGATGCATGCCGCTCAGGTAGGCGTGGCGTCCATTGTCGTTGAAAGTGAGGCGGGGATCGAACCAGTGTTGATGTAGTAGTAACTCCACCTCGTAGTTCTGTGGAGGGGGAGGGGGGAGAGAAAAGGGGGGAGAGAAAAGGGGGGGAGAGAAAAGGGGGGGAGAGAAAAGGGGGGGAGAGAAAAGGGGGGGAGAGAAAGAGGGGGATGAGAGAAATTAGGATTGGAACGGAAATTGGGTGTGAGAAAATGGGGGTGAGGGTGAGAAAAATTGGGGTGTGTGAGAAAAAATTGGTGTGTGTGAGAAAATTGGGGGTGGGACGAAAATTGGGGGTGTGAGAGAAATTGGAGGTGTGAGAGAAAAGGGGGTGGGACGAAAATTGGGGGTGTGAGAGAAATTGGAGGTGTGAGAGAAAAGGGGGTGGGAGAAAAATTGGGTGTGTGAGAGATATTAAGGGTGTGAGAGAAATTGGAGGTGTGAGAGAAATTGGAGGTGTGAGAGGAAATGGGGATGTGAGAGGAGAGGAGATGGGAATGGGAGAGGAGAGAGTGGGATGGGAAGAAATATTATCATCGTGGTATGGATGGGGTTCTGTTATATTTTGTCTTAATTGATCTACATTTTATATATTACACAAAGGCACATGATATTGGCACGAGTATTTCAACATGCACACACACAGTAGTTACACACGTCTACACAAACACAGTCATAGTATTTCAACGTGCATACATAATTACACACGTCTACACAAACACACTCATAGTTTGTTTTATTTACAGTCACAAACAAAGAGATGAAAAGTTGTTGTAAAAAGAGTACTCGATTCTTTCACTCACTCATTACATAAATTCACAAGTAAATATAATATATATATATATATATTCACAAACACACACACAAACACACACACATAAAATCACAAGACCAATATCGGTGTTTTGTTCTTACCAGGCTGGACTCATCCGGGGAGTAGAGGCTGAGCAGCAACACACTCACGTTCACTCTTAAAGGACCGTCTGTTGGAGCGCAAGAGATGACACGGGATAAAAGAGAAAAAAAAGTGTTATGTTTCATGTAGTCAGAATGTAAACAATGTGCCACAAAAATATAACATTCAATATTATTCAATACGACACATGAATAACCCACTCCAAGAAGCAGAGAATTGCAACAACAACAATAACAACCATCACCATCATTACCATCATCATCACCATACACACTGACCTTGGTTACCTTCGAGCGGTGGCCGGACTCTCATGTCGTAGCGGCTGTTGTGGAGTAGAAAGTCCAGGATCTCCTTGTCTGTGGACTCCATGAAGAACCTACCGGAACGTACAACTCAAGTGAGGGAAGTGTTGGTACGGAGGGTGAGGGTGAGGGTAAGGGTGAGGGTGAGGATGGGGGTGATGGTAAGGGTGAGGGTGAGGGTGAGGGTAAGGGTGAGGGTGAGGGTGAGGGTGAGGGTGAGGGTGAGGGTGAGGGTGAGGGTAAGGGTGGTGATGAGAGTGAGGGTGAGGATGGGGGTGAGAGTGAGGGTGGGGGTAGGGATGGGGGTGGGGATGAGGGTGGGGGTAGGGATGGTGGTGAGGGTGAGGGTTGGAGGTTGATTCAGGAGGCCATGTTTATGCAAGAACATCACTCGTGGTGTTGACCATGCCGTGGTTATGGAGTCATTGCACTGGTACCACGCCATCGTAAACACTATGAATGTTCTTGCATACGGCCCACGGTGTTAGGGTGAGGTGAAAGGAGGATGATACACACAGTTAAACGCACACACACACACGCACGCACATATATAAACATATATATAGACAAATACATTTATATCCCAGTGACCATATTATTTTAATTATTTCATTCATGTTCTTCCATAAGAGAAATAATATACTTTGTCTAAACTGCAGTTAAATATATAGGGTACTGTATATTAAATAATACTGTATACATCGACAATTTTGGTTAGATAGGAATATGGATGGCGGTACACAATAAATAACTGACGTTCAGCAACCTATAACAGAACAGTAAATAAATCCCAATCTACAAGTTCATTACAAAATACCAAAGTGTTATAGTGACAGAGTTATGATGAGTATTAAGGAGGAAATTCGCTTTTGCTACATTGAAGTGTCTTGATTCCTCCAAAGTATGCCAGGAAACAGGACCAGATGAACAAAAATAATGGTGTTCCGTTGCTTAGAATAGTTTGGAGGATTCAGCCTAATTTCCTCCTTAAGGGCAGAACTGGACTTCTCACAAGGGACAGGAGTTACATTGACGACCTTCAACCCAGACGTTGGACAATGGCGGAATGAATAAACACACAGCAGTAATTAAAGGGGATAGATAGTAGTATACATTTGATACATTAGAGTGCCATGATTCCTCCAAAATATGCCGGAAAACAGGATCAGCTTAAGAAAAATAATGATGTCCTGTTGCTTGGAGTAGTTTAGAGGAATGAGTTACTTCAGATTTATCAACAAACTACTTGGCTATATATCCCCTTAATTAAAATGAAAGGCTGTTACACGTATTGATAACAAGCTGCACAAATGAAATTCATCAATAATATACTTGAAAATTAATTAAATACAATTACGCAGATTAACATATAATTAAGAATGATGCTCCAGAATGAGAAAAGCACCACAGAAGACAAGTAGAATGTTATGTATGTATTAGGAAAAATATGTAGAATATCATACATTTATCAGAAAAGATTATATATCATTGTTGTTCTACCGTATGAAAAAGCGTTTGTTAATTCTCTTTTATAGTTTTATACAAGGCGTCCCACGAGTCTGGATTTACAGGGTAACAATAACAACTAATATATAAATGATCGAGTTTTTTTTTTCTTTCACTTATAATATTTTACCTTTTATAATTATAAGCTATTAATTAATGATTCCAGACTTGTGAAACGCCCTGTACAATGTGTTCATCGAGTACTTGTTATTTTATAGTTCCAGATAAGAAAATTATATTATTCTCTGCTATAAAATTTCTATAGCCTTACTTAGTGTACGTGTTTTTTTTGTTTTTTTCCATAGTCCTGGAGTTAACACAATATTATGCATGTGGTAAAGGATCAGTGCAAAAGCAATGCCCTAATACTCATAATATATTCCATAAAGGGGGCGTCTGTTTATTTTTGGAAATTGGAGGGCTACTGATTCCTCCAAACTATGCCACAAAACAGATCCCATTACTGTTAAAAACAACACACTAAATATACAATACAATGGTTGTGTTTCCCGAATTCAGTAGTAACCCAAGTGTCCCCCTCCCCCACAACAGACGACCCCCTCACCTCCAACTATTTTCACAGGCCAAACAAACAACACCGCTCTAGAAAAGAACTTTCGATTTTTGCGAAGATTGTCAATTTGTAATCTCATACATTACTAACAGAAACTCGCAGAACACCTTTGCATTAGAGAGATACGGGAAGCCGAAGTGAATGAAAAGAAACGGTGCAGCATCTGACAAAGAGACGATCAAGAGTTAAAATTAAAACGCGCATAACACTGACCAAAGGCAATCCATTATAATATAGAACACCAAAAATAAAAGAAGTTTGGTTATGAGTCTGCGTCAGTTGTTAGAGAGCAGTGAATGTTAAACCACCAGCCAGTACAGTACAGTCATTGCCAATAATTCTTACGCACATAATAATTAAATCCGCACCAGACACGATTGAAATAACAAGGAGTAAAAAAAATACATATATCTCTGCTCAAACGAATGAGATAATAGATTCCTTTTATTTTATTTTTTCATTAGCTGCAAGAATTATAGACCATAACTGTACCTTCTTTATGGTCCATCACTATAAGTAAACACACTCATACATTTTTGCTACAGGCCATGGACAACTTTCCTATTGGTTAAGTATAGTTTTTATCACTCGTCACATAGGAGTAATGAGAAAGCAAGGTGGACCTGACGACAAGGAGGACGCCGAGCCCAAAAGTTTATAAACAATTAAGCATAATAAGGAAGGAAGAAACTAAGGCATAGTCAACATAATGTAAAAACAATATATATATAATTATACAGTATAATATATAAACAAAGCAGTCTCGTAAGCCTCTCATAAACACAGGGCAAAAAGCAACTGGGAAAACGAATAGGGGTAAACGTAACGATATAGACGAAAGCAAGCACGGTATAAACAAAAAAACAGCCTCTACAGAAACAGAGGCATGGCATAAACGAGAGGTATTAGTTGTATGTACTCATTCCTTCGTTGCGTGGACGGTGTGGACGCAGGGAGGGGGAGAGATATCGTGGAAAAGAAAAGAAAAGAAACCATGTATGAGATAAAACGGGACCCTCCAGTAACTAACGGAGCCACGCAAACAAAGGTACTGTACGTTGACATTATTGGGGGAGGAGGACAGAGAGCCAGAATTGTAAAACAGAGCCACGAACAACAGAAAACAAAAAGAGTCATAATACACAACGAAAAGAGAGCAATATGATTATAACAGAGCCACAAACAGAAACAGAAACAGAACCATGTAAACAACAGTAACAGAGCCACAAACAGAAACAGAACCATGTAAACAAATAAAAACACTTGAAAAAATAAACACACAAACAAGAGAAAGAGAACCATATACCGCAGACACATAAATGACAAAAACAGGAAAGGGTCAGCCAAAAAAACAGTGAAAAAGAACACATTACAAAGCTTCAAATGCACATGGAACAGAGCTACACAGACGTTAAAATATGGGCCACGTAAACAATGAAAATGGTTCCACAAAAACAATGAAAACGGTGCCACAAAAAGAATGAAAACGGTGCCACAAAAAGAATGAAAACGGTGCCACAAAAAGAATGAAAACGGTGCCACAATAACAATGAAAACGGTGCCACAATAACAATGAAAACGGTGCCACAATAACAATAAATACGGTGCTACAAAAACAACGCAAAAGGTGCCACAAAAACAATAAAAACGGTGAGACAAAAACGACGAAAACGGTGACACAAAAACAACAAAAACAGTGCCACAAAAACATTGAAAACGGTTCCACAAAAACAACGAAAACGGTGAGACAAAAACGACGAAAACGGTGACACAAAAACAGTGCCACAAAAACATTGAAAACGGTGCCACAAAAACATTGAAAACGGTGCCACAAAAACAAATTAAAACAGTGCCAGGTAAACAATGACAACGGTGCCAGGTAAACAATGAAAACAGTGCCACAAACGGTAAACACAGGACCTCAATACTGGTACAGTCAATAATAGTCCTGCATCAGGGATAACGAAGGTCTGTACGAACGGTAGGCCAGTCATTGAAGTGAGCCTGACATTATTACACACACACACACACACACTAATTACTACCATACAGTCTCATTATAATTTCTGTAGGCCGCTGTTTCACTCGCAGGTTCTACAGGAACAATTAGGCCCCAATGTACTAACTACGTAACTACTTTATAAACACACCACACAGCCCACCTACATATACTGGTCATATGTAGTGTTTTAAATACACATGTAATAAAGCAGCACACACTCAACAACTCCACACACATACACATACATTACTGATAACAAAAACTCAGACATACTAATAACAAAGATACAATTATTATACTGGATAATAAAAAGAAGAAAAAATAAACAATGCCTCATAATTATATACTACTACTACTACTACTACTACTACTACTACTACTACTACTACTACTACTACTACTACTACTACTACTATTAATACAACTACTACTACTAACTTACAGAGACACAACATGTCAAAATAGTTCAATAATTACACTTATACACACAAACACAAACACACACACACACACACACACACAAACACACACAAACACACACAAACACACACACACACACACACACACAGGCCACAACAGTAACAGCATCACAAACAAAGCAACACAAAACACAAGTCATCTGTAAACAATCTACGTAAGTATAAATAAAAGTCTGTGATGAACTAATTTAATTATTACTTGCTACACAATTACGGGATAGTAAAAGAGTTGATGGTTACGCTAAAACTACAAAACCAGAAATAATTACAGACAAACAGTGCTATGAAAAATACATAACGCGCGTTTAATTAACAGGAGCCACAAACACAACAGTAACAATAGCTACAAAACACATCATTAACGGAAGTCACCATACAGAAATTGAACGGGAGTTACAAAACAGAATATTAACGGTAATCACAATACAGAATATTAACAGTAGTCACATTAACAGCACACATTTAACGGGATCTATAAAACACAAATTTAACGGGAGCCACAATACAGAAATTGACCGGGAGCCACAAAACAGAATATTAACGGGAGTCACAAAACGGAATATTAACGGAATATTATTAACTTTTAATGGAAGCCCCCAAATGAAAAATAAACGGGAACCTCAAAACACAAAATTAACGGGAGCCACAAAACAAATAATTAACAGAAGTCACAAACAAAAACCAAGGGGCATCACATAAAACACACAAACAAAGGGAGCCACAAAAACACAACCCATTTTAACGGAGTCACACACACACACACACACACACACACACACACACACACACACATACACACACACACACACACACACACACACACACACACACACACACACACACACACACACACACACACACACACACACACACACACACACACACACACACACACACACACACACACACATACATACACACACACACATATACACACACACATACATAATAACACAACAACAACAACAATAGGAGAGGTGGTGTTGTACTCACTCCTTGGCGTGGGTTTGGTGGAGGCAGGAGAGGAGGGAAAGCAGGGCCAGGAGGCAGAGGTGGCCCCCGCCTGCCACCCCCCACATGGCACCCACCGGCATCTTACATCACCTGTAGACACACAGACAAACAAGACAGGTATGAATCACTAATTTATATGTATGATATTTGCTTTGCATTATATCACTAACAGTATCTACCCAAATTATATATATATGCTTAAATCAATAGATTTCCTCATTAAACCATCAATTAAAATTGCTACTCTAAAAGTATCTGAAAAAAATTTAATTACATCAAGAAGTGCTAATTAAAAAATACTTTGCTATTTTCTCATATAAATATCCTAAAACTATTTACTCATATAACTTCATTTCCTTTATTAACTGTGCATCATTATCGTTCTCTTCTTCCCTCTTGTTTCTCTCGTTTTCTCTTTATTCTCCCTCCCTTTTTCTGCTAATTGGTCCTTCTCATTCTTCCCTCTCACCCTCCCTACTAATTCCTCCCTCTCAATATTCAGTATTTTTCCATACCCTTATTGTTCTTCCCTTTCACCGCTCTCTCTCTGTTTCTTTCTTTCTCTCTCTCTCTTTCTCACTCTCTCTCTCTCTCTCTCTCTCTCTCTCTCTCTCACTCTCTCTCTCTCTCTCTCTCTCTCTCTCTCTCTCTCTCTCTCGCTCTCTCTTTCTCTCTCTCTCTCTCTCTCTCTTCTAGTGTAGTGATCGACTCTGACTGACCCTCTCCCTCCAGTGCTTGTATGACCCTGTGTTCTCTATCCTAGTTAATTTGCCTGCCTGCCTGCCTGCCTGCCTGCCCCCCTCACTCTCTCATTAATTCCCCCTTTTATTCCTCTTTTGTTTACCCATCTCTTTACCCTCATACTCTCACCTCCTCTTTTTATTTAGTACCGATATATAATTCAACACAGTGAACTTGACAATTCTTTTTTATGAAATCCAAGAGTTAATTTTGTTTATCCATTTTAATTATTATCAATAATTATTATGATTTCATTACACATGATACATACCAGTAATACAGAATACATCATACTCAATCTGTCTCTTGGTTCCAGCGACCTTTCACCTTCTCCCATTTCATTCCCCTACCTTTTCGTTTCTCCACAGCTGCCCCCCCCCCCCCCTCCTCCCTCTTCTTTCACCATTTCCTGTTCCTACTCCCCCTCCCTCTCCCCCCCCCCCTCCTTATCACGATGTAATCTACATTCTCCAATTTCTGGCGTCACTCACCGTCCACTGATAACGGGACAACCTCTTTCCTTCTCTTCTCACACACGACACATTTTTTTTGAGTCCGAGGGAAAAGTAAAAGAAAAGAGAACGCCTCATTCTCACTCACTCACTCACTCATAATATATAAAAAAACAGCATTCTGAAACTATCAACCTTTTCCATGGCTGAGTATCCCTTTATAGTTTACTATATTGTACAGTCAGGAGCATTAATAAGTATTCAGGTGTGCTTCAATACCTGGAGACAGTAAATAAATGCACAATAAGAACTCCATTCAAAATTAGTTCGTTTGTGAATTGGACTGTTCAAAGGTTCAACCAAAGCTGTATACTTACTAGTGCTCGTAACCATAAAAGCAAGAACAAATAATTATTCAGGGTTATGAAAGTCTACGGACAATGCCATCCACGTTTCACTATCATTAATTTTAACTACATACAGGTAAGTACAGTCGGCTGCAATAGTCCAGTCTCCACATCTACCAAGTCATGAAGTAGAGTATGGAAATATAAACCTCACTGGCTCGTAAAGTAGAAAGCCAGAGATTTTGTTTATTAATTTGCCTCCTGAATATAATACGCCTTTATGTTATCCTTCAAGCTCTGAGTAATTATATGAAAACAGTTTTTTTTTTCTCTCTCTCTCTCTCTCACCTCACACCCCCTCACCCCTCTTCACCCCCCTACCTCCCCCCTCACCCCCCAACCCCTGCCCCTCCCTGACCAAGCCGGGTGATGAGAAGTTGAGAATTTATGACCCCCCTCCCTCCCTGCCTGCCTGCCTGTGTATTCCTCTCGTCTCCTTCTCCTCCTCCAACACTATTTTACTTTCTTCTTGGGTATTGTTCTCTCTCTCTCTCTCTCACTCACTCTGTATACCACTCTCCCTTCTACCACATCCAATATACAGTCTAACCTTCCCCCTTCACCTTTCACTCCCTATGACTCTACTCCACTCCTTGTTCTTCCTCTCCCACTACATCCCTTCCACCACGTCACCATAAATCCCTTCCACCACGTCCCCTTAAATCCCTCCCACAATCTCCCCTTAATCTCTCCCACAATCTCCCCTTAATTCCTCCCATGCACCATCTCCCACTATTTCCCTTCCCCCTCCCACTATCTCCCCCTCTATCCCTCTCTCCCTCCACCACTCTCTTCATTAACTCCCTTTCAAGTATAATATCTCCTACATCATTACTCCTTCTCAAGTTCTCTCTCTTCCCTTCATTACAACTCCTCCTCCTCCATCTTCATCTCCGAATCCTTCAAGCTCTCTCTCACTCTCTCTCTCTCTCTCTCTCTCTCTCTCTCTCTCTCTCTCTCTCTCTCTCTCTCTCTCTCTCTCTCTCTACCTTAATGGAGGCCACCCATCTCTGCCTCCCTTACGTGCAGCAACGACATAAGTACTGCCGCCACTGTACTGTACATGAGGGTACACTAAGAGCGGCTTCACTTGAGCTGGTACCGTCGACGAATATAAACTGTACCATGACAAGCTGGTATAGTCTCTTGGCAAGATTTATGTACCGTACGTATTGGATCTGTCTGTCTGTCTTTGTCTCTGTCTGTCTGTCTGTCTGTCTCTGTCTCTGTCTCTGTGTCTGTGTCTGTGTTTGTGTCTGTCCCTGTCTCTGTGTCTGTGTCTGTGTTTGTCTCTGTCTCTGTCTCTGTCTCTCTCTCTCTCTCTCTCTCTCTCTCTCTCTCTCTCTCTCTCTCTCCTCTTCCACCTCGTTACTCTCGCGTAGTTGACATTTGCACTTAACTGCTCTAACTCGCGAGACGTGTGTAGGTATGAGTGTTTGTCTTTATCCTCTCTCTCTCTCTCTCTCTCTCTCTCTCTCTCTCTCTCTCTCTCTCTCTCTCTCTCTCTCTCTCTCTCTCCAAACAAATCCCTGATCTATAATTGAAGAACACACACACACACTCACTCACACACACTCACACACACACACACACACACACACACACACACACGCACACACACCACGCACACACACACACACACACACACACACACACACACACACACACACAGAAACACACACACACACACACATACAAACACACACACACACTAAAATTTTCTGACCCAAGGAGCCAATAAGCTCAAACTTGTAAACACTGAGATCACTTACTTACTTCCCGTACTTTCCTCTTTAATTTTCTCTCCTCCTCCAGATACTTTTTCTCGACCACTTAATTCCAGAACTGTAAGGGTTGAAAACAAGTTGGTCTATCATTGCCCATCCCCCCCCTACACACACGACTTCTCTCTCTCTCTCTCTCCCCGTAGGGGGGTATTGCCTATATTAATTAATGTGGGCAATACTTACAGGGTTTTGGCGCCCCTTCGGCCCCAGCCATTAGCTTTCAGTTCTTCAACTGTCCCTCTTTTCTTTTCATTTCCTTACTGCTTGCTGTCACACCTCTCTATCACCTTTTTCTGGCGCTATAGGACCTCGATGTTGCGGCGCCTAATATCCATCAATCAAATCAAATCTCTCTCTCTCTCTCTCTCTCTCTCTCTCTCTCTCTCTCTCTCTCTCTCTCTCTCTCTCTCTCCTCTCTCTCCTCTCTCTCTCTCTCTCTCTCTCTCTCTCTCTCTCTCTCTCTCTCTCTCTCTCTCTCTCTTCTTTTTTTTTGTTAGGGAGTGCAGGTGTGTTAGGAGGGAGTGCCAGGTGTGTTGGAGAGTGCCAGGTGTGTTAGGGGGGGAGTGCCACCTCTGAAGACTGAGTGATGGAGGGACCAACGTCCTTCATCGAATTACTTAGCGGTAATGACCTGTATGAGCGTGACGAAGGGGGAAGAGGAAGAGGTGACGTGAGGTGACGGGGGGGACGGGTCTGGGGTGGAGGTCAGGGAGGGAGGAAGGTCGACGAAGGTGATAATGAGGTTGTGGCAAGAGAACTAAAGAGAGGAAGCAAATTGTGTCAAGGGCAAAAATAATTCTAACTGGGATATAAACGAAAGGATAAAATAGAGTGAGTATGGTAGTTGGTTATTGTGAAGGTTGGTGTGGTGACTGTCAGGGATGTGTGTGTATTGTATCGTATGCTGGGTGAAAGAAATTGGTGAGTGAATAATGGAGGTAGAGTGGACGAGAAGGGGTGAAAGGTAGAAAGATAGAAAGGGTGAATAAAAGGTGAAATATATGAAAGGTGGATGATGGGTTATAAGATAGTAAGGCTGGATGAAGGGTGAAGAGTGGAAAGATAGAAAGAGTGGATGAAGGGTGAAAGTAGAAACAGAGACCAGAGTGGTGGAGACACAAGGAAAAGACAAAAGAGAAATACATCAGTCAGGCACAGGGAGGAAAAAGAAGAGACAAGTTTTAGAGGAAAAGACAGAATGAAGAGTGATATAAAATGACTGTAGGTCGAGAGGGAAACAGAATGGCAACAATGTCCACAGAAATACCGTGTCCTTACATTGGTGATTCCTACTTGTTACACAGGTAAGAATGTAAATAAGAACCAATATTTCGTATAGGAAGTAGGTTAACTATGTACAGATAATGAGTAAGGAGTCGATGAGATAGAGAAGAAGACATAAAGAAGGAGATGGGGCAACAAAATTAGACCTAACGAGAGCTAAATTGGTAATAACTAAAGAATATGGACTTTCTATTATAACTAAAGGATATGGCTTTTCTATTATAACTAAAGAATATGGACTTTCTAACTATATAATAATAAATGCATCGCTGCATCCCTGTCATAAATATGTGCTGTATATATATACTTCTATACTAATATATAGCATAATATTTTTTTTTTACAATATGCATCAAAATGTTTCCTGTATCATGCATAATTTTTGTTCATACCGTAAATTCATGAAAGCTCAATAAACAATAAGACACTGGATACATTTGAACACCTTATCCTCTTCTGTATAATTATGAAGTAAATATATATTCTAAAACCAAGGTAGTAATAAATGTGAAAGCTAAAATGTGTGGAAGCAGCAAGCCAAAGTTGGGATAAAAATAAGCTTAAAATGAAGAATAACGAGAGAGAGAGAGAGAGAGAGAGAAAGAGAGAGAGAGAGAGAGAGAGAGGAGATGAGAGAGAGAGAGAGAAGAGAGAGAGAGAGAGAGGTAGAGAGAGAGAAAAAGAGGAGGGAGGTAGAGAGAGAGAAAGAGAGGAGGGAGGTAGAGCGGGAGAATTGATGAAGGGAGTAATAAGAGTAAAAAAGGAGGGAAGAGAGGAGGAAAAGAATGGGAAGAAGAGACTGATGGTGGAATGAAGGGATAAGAGTGTGGGAAGAATATGACAGGAGGTTGGATGATAATAAATTAATGATCGTGGTATAAAGATAATGATGATAAAGACGATAATAATGAGGAGAAAGAAGAGGAGAGTGGAAGTGACTCATCATTACGGGATCTTAAGGACGAAGAGGAAGATACGAGAGAGAGAGAGAAGGATAGACAGAGAGAGAGAGAGAAGGAAGAGAGAGAGAGAGAGAGAGAGAGAGAGAGAGAGAGAGAGAGAGAGAGAGAGAGAGAGAGAGAGAGAGAGAGAGAGAGAGAGAGAGACGAGAAGGAAGGAGAGAGAGAGAGAGAGAGAGAGAGAGAGAGAGAGAGAGAGAGAGAGAAAGAGAGTGAGAGAGAGAGAGAGAGAGAGAGCTAAAGGAAGGTGCCTGAGGGGAGTGGCTGAGATGAGTGGGAGACGAGAGGTGTGTGTGTGTGTGATGATGGGGAGTACAGGCCAT
>JAWZYT010002837.1:50000-85000 GCA_034508575.1 Petrolisthes manimaculis | reverse complement strand
GAGGTGTAAGTAAAATAGGATATGTAAGTAGTACATATATTATAACCTCTTTATAATATATTTTCCTATTTACAATGTGTTTATCTTTTTACTAACGTTAATTATTTATCATCATTTTACTATTACAGTATTATATTTCTGTTTATTAATGTATGTATTTTTCCTTCATTTTATTTCTATTTATTAATGTATGTATTTTTCCTTCATTTTATTTCTGTTTATTAATGTATGTATTTTTCCTTCATTTTCTTGCTGTTTATTAATGTATGTATTTTTCCTTCATTTTATTTCTGTTTATTAATGTAATGTATGTATTTTTCCTTCATTTTATTTCTGTTTATTAATGTATGTATTTTTCCTTCATTTTATTTCTGTTTATTAATGTATGTATTTTTCCTTCATTTTCTTGCTGTTTATTAATGTATGTATTTTTCCTTCATTTTATTTCTGTTTATTAATGTACAGTATGTATTTTTCCTTGATTTTCTTGCTGTTTATTAATGTATGTATTTTTCCTTCATTTTCTTGCTGTTTATTAATGTATGTATTTTTCCTTCATTTTATTTCTGTTTATTAATGTAATGTATGTATTTTTCCTTCATTTTCTTGCTGTTTATTAATGTAATGTATTTGTTAATGTATTATTTGTTATTTGTTTATCTTTTTATTAACGTTAATTATTTATCATCATTTTACTATTACAGTATTATATTTCTCTTTACTAATTAACTCCTTTTTCCTTCATTTTATTTCTGTTTATTAATGTATGTATTTTTCCTTCATTTTCTTGCTGTTTATTAATGTATGTATTTTTCCTTCATTTTCTTGCTGTTTATTAATGTATGTATTTTTCCTTCATTTTATTTCTGTTTATTAATGTACAGGTATGTATTTTTCCTTCATTTTCTTGCTGTTTATTAATGTACAGGTATGTATTTTTCCTTCATATTATTTCTGTTTATTAATGTATGTATTTTTCCTTCATTTTCTTGCTGTTTATTAATGTATGTATTTTTCCTTCATTTTATTTCTGTTTATTAATGTATGTATTTTTCCTTCATTTTCTTGCTGTTTATTAATGTATGTATTTTTCCTTCATTTTATTTCTGTTTATTAATGTATGTATTTTTCCTTCATTTTATTTCTGTTTATTAATGTATGTATTTTTCCTTCATATTATTTCTGTTTATTAATGTATGTATTTTTCCTTCATTTTCTTGCTGTTTATTAATGTATGTATTTTTCCTTGATTTTCTTGCTGTTTATTAATGTATGTATTTTTCCTTCATTTTCTTGCTGTTTATTAATGTATGTATTTTTCCTTCATTTTATTTCTGTCTATTAATGTATGTATTTTTCCTTCATTTTCTTGCTGTTTATTAATGTATGTATTTTTCCTTCATTTTATTTCTCTTTACTAATTAACTCCTATTTCCTTGGTGTTACTTACAGCTTCCCGCATCCGTTACGAGATAACTAACGGTAACATTGGTGGTGCGTTTGCTGTGAAGAACATGACTGGTGCCATCTATGTCGCTGGACCACTGGACTATGAAACACGCAAAAGGGTGAGTTTTTATTATTATTATTGTTATTATCTCACTTTCAACTTCATTATTATTATTATTATTGTGTCTATCTTTCTTCTCTCTCTTACTTTCTTCTTCTTTATTATTATTATTATTATTGTGTCTGTCTGTCTTCTCTCTCTTACTTTCTTCTTCTTTATTATTATTATTATTGTTATTATCTCACTTTCAACTTCATTATTATTATTATTATTGTGTCTTTCTTTCTTCTCTCTCTTACTTTCTTCTTCTTTATTATTATTATTATTGTGATTGTTATTATTATTGTTATTATCTCACTTTCAACTTCATTATTATTATTATTATTATTGTGTCTGTCTTCTCTCTCTTACTTTCTTCTTCTTTATTATTATTATTATTGTTATTATCTCACTTTCAACTTCATTATTATTATTATTATTATTGTGTCTGTCTTCTCTCTCTTACTTTCTTCTTCTTTATTATTATTATTATTGTGATTGTTATTATTATTGTTATTATCTCACTTTCAACTTCATTATTATTATTATTATTGTGTCTTTCTTCTCTCTTTCTCTTACTTTCTTCTTCTTTATTATTATTATTGTATCTTTCTTCTTTCTCTTACTTTCTTCTTCTTTATTATTATTATTGTATCTTTCTTCTTTCTCTTACTTTCTTCTTTATTATTATTATTGTTATTGTGTATATTCTTTCTTCTTTCTCTCATTTCTCGACTTTTCTCCCTTTCCTTGTCTCTCTTTCTCACTTCCCTAATCTCATTCTTCCTCCCATTCCTCCTCTCCCTCTCTCCCTTTCCTCCTTCGCTCCGTTTCCTCCTTCTCTCCCTTTCTTCCTTTCCTCCTTTTCCAATTCTCCATCCTTCCCTTCCTTTCTTTATTACCGGTATATAATAATAAATAAGGTATATACAAATTTCTTTACAAATATATAAATAAAAATATATCTATATACTGTACTATACTGTACTTAATTTAATTCACACTTTTTTATTTGTACAATAATAATAATAATATGTAATTATTTCTTAGTTATGATATTAATTAAGCCATTTATTTTATCATTAATGTAATCTATATAATAATTACATTTCTTTATTTCAGTATTCAAATTATGCAGAAAATTAATCATAATATAATTTCCTTCATCTTGTATTATCATTGTCTATAATTTTTAATGTTATTTTTGTCATATTATATTTATTATTATTATTATTATTATTATTATTATTATTATTTTTCTCTCATAGTCATCATTGTGTTTATCATCATTATTATTATTATCATTATTATTATTATTATTATCATTATTATTATTATTATTATTATTATCATTATTATTATTATTATTATCATTATTATTATCATTATTATTATTATTATTATTATTATTATCATTATTATCATTATTATTATTATTATTATCATTATTATTATTATTATTATCATTATTATTATTATCATTATTATCATTATTATTATTATTATCATCATTATTATCATTATTATTATTATTATCATTATTATCATTATTATTATTATTATCATCATTATTATCATTATTATTATTATTATTATTATTATCATCATTATTATCATCATTATTATTATCATTATTATTATTATTATCATTATTATTATAATTATTATTATTATTATTATTATTATTATTATTATTATTATTATTGAAGGTTAATCTATTTTATATTTCAGGAACAGATTATTTTTTGTACAGCTGGTAATTTTTCAGAATACAGTACTGTAATATAAACTAATCATTAATTTAGTAATTATTAACTTTTAACCTTCTGTACTGTATATTAAAATCTCTAGCCTTTCTCTCCTTTCAAAATAATAATAATAATAATTAAAAACTATACTTGTACTTCCTGTTTCTGTATTATAACTTTCATGTTTATTATTTCACTGACAAACCAACATAGAGACAGACATCCTACACACACACACACACACACATACATACATACTGTACATACACATACACCACACCTACATAAGAGATAGACACACAGAGAGACATGTACCAGTGAATGAGTCTGGGTATGTGTTGTTGTGGTGATATATATATACAGTACAAGCTATGGTTGCTGACCTCTGACAAGCCACTAAATTAAAAACACACACACACACACAGGAGACAGACCCCCTAAACACACACACACACACACAATGACAAACACACACACACACACACACACCAACGCATCAGACTATGTGTTATACTTCTCTATACAGTATGAGCTAAGATTGGTGGCGTCAGACAACCGTAACACACACACACACACAGGAGAGAGACCCCCTAAACAAACACACACACACACACACACAGGAGACAGACCCCCTAAACACACACACACACACACAATGACAAACACACACACACACACCCCAATTGTAATACTTCTCTATACAGTATGAGCTAAGATTGGTGGCGTCAGACAACCGTAATGAGAACCACACTACTGTTGTCATTCATGTTAAAGACGTCAATGACAATCCACCCATGTTTGACCGTCCGCTCTACGAGACACAGATCACAGAGGAAGACGATCGCAGCCTGCCCAAGAATATTCTAACGGTCCTTAATTAACCGCTTTATTCACATTTTTATATAATCAGTATATGTTTTTTTTTATGTGTCCGAGAATTTTTTTTATGATTGATTTTTTTTTTTTTTTTTTTTTTTGTGTCCGAGAATTTTTTTTATGATTGATTATTATTATTTTTTTTTTTATATATATGTGTATGTGTGTTTTTCTTTTTTTATATATATACTGTATATGTGTATGTGTATGTCTGTGCTTCTTTTTCTCTCTGTCTGTCTGTTCGTTCGTTCGTTTGTTCCTGCTTGCTCTTACTCACACGTCGCCCCCTCCCCCCCAGACACACATTTACCCCCCCCCCCTATATTTCTGTTTGTCTTAGATGATAATTATGTTCTGTATGTGATTGATGTTTGTTTGTTTGTTTGTTTGGTGTTGTGGTGGGCAGCTGTGTGTGTGTGTGTGTGTGTGTGTGTGTGTGTGTGTGGTGTTTTCAATGTGGTGGGTATAATCTCATATTTTTTTTTTTGTCTATCATTCTACCCTTCCACCTCCCTCCTCTCCCTATCCCCTTCCTTTACCCTCTCCTCCCCTGTCCTCTCTCTCTTCCCCTCCTGTCCTCTCCCCCTCCCTCTAGTGGGGGCTCCGGCCCCTGCTCTGCCCCGAGTTCCCATGCTAGGAAGGTCACCAGTGAGAGAGCAGACTAAATGGTTGCCATCTTTCAGTTCTTCAACTGTTCCCTCTTTTCTTTTTATTTCCTTCCTGCTTGTTGTCACACCTTTATCTCTATCACCTCTATACCACGCTATACCACACCAATGTTCACAACACAGATAGACAACAAACAAACAAATCTCCCCCTTCCTTCTCCCTCTCTTCCCCCCTCCCACTATCCTCTCCATCACTTCTCCCTTCCTTCCCCCACCACCACCTATCTCTCCCCTCAACTCAATATAAAGTAATAATTCACCACCACCACCACCACCACCACCACTACTGCTCACCATCACCACCACCATCACCACCAATTACAAAGCTTCTTAGTGACGGAGATATGCGCATGACCAACCCAACCACCACCACCAGCACCTCCACCACCAATAATTAACTAACTAACTAACTATAAATTTATAAATATATATATGTATGTATGTATGCACTTTTAATGTACAGTATGTTTATTATATCTCCCAATGTTTTATTATTATTATTATTATTATTATTATTATTCCAGTGCCGTGCATGTGAAGCAGATATAATAATAGTGCTATGATTTTATTTTATATATATATATGTATATGTATGCATTATTATTATTATTATTATTATTATTATTATTATTATTTTATTATGTTTTTCTTTTGAGTTGTTCCCCGTGACAGGAGTTCATTAGTTGTGTGTTTCCTTCTCGTCCAAATGTTACGTGTGTGTTGTTGTTGTTGTTGTTGTTAATTATTTAGGCCTGTTTGTATCTTTACAGCTCGTAATTTCTCGTATTTTAAAACTCAATTATCATATTTATTTCTTTAAAATTGTGTATGTTTTTATGACACACCACTTGTTCTGATAATTTGTTCCATTCGTCTATTACTCTATTTGGAAAACTATATTTCTCTACATCTTTATCTCCTCTTTTTTTTTTTTGACTACTGAGCCTTGAGGGACTCCACTTGTGACCTTCAGCCACGGGGGAATAGTTCACTCTTAATACTCTTCTCATTTTTCTTCCATTTTAATAGTTTTCCGTTCACTCCTCCTTTATGCTGTAATTTCCATATAAGTCTTTGGTGTGGAACTCTTGTCAAAAGTTGTATTAAAGTTTAGGTATATACTATCCACTCATCTTTCTCTTTGATGGATTTTTTCTGATATTCTCGTATAGTAACTCAGTAAGTTTGTCACACACACACACACACACACACACACACACACACACACTGTAGCATCGGACGAGAAGGAATATCACGCCGCTAGTTAGCATGGCAGACGCAGCGAACTACAACCAACCAACCAATGTTCACTCTTTTCTGTTTTTTTTTTTATCCAACCCACAAACCAACCAACCAAGCATTGTTCCTTATTTCCTATTTATTATCCCACCAAGCAACCCACCAAGCACTGTTTCTTAATTTCTATTTATTATTATCCAAACAAACAAACCCACAACCCACCAAGCACTGTACAAATATTATTTTTCCGTTTTCCCTTTTTTTCTTTTTATTTTCCGTACCCTTCCGACGTCGGCGGCGGCGGCGATGACGACGGTGTTGTTGTTGTTGTTGTTGTTGTTGTTTGTGTTCAGTACGAGCTGACACTAGTAGCGACGGACACGGTGAACGAGGCCAACGCTACGGTAATCATCCATATCGCCGACGTCAATGACAGACCGCCGGAGTTCGACCGTCCCAATTATGAAGCCACCATTGATGAGGAGAGAAGTGATGGTTTGCCCATAAGGCTTCTTCAGGTACACACAAAACAATTATTTAGTATTACTAGTTATTATTATGATTTATTATTATTATTATTATTATTTTCAGTATTATTGTTGTGACTACTACTACTACTACTACGCTACTACTCATCATTATTACTATTATTATTATTTGTTATTATTATTATTATCAGTATTATTGTTGTGACTACTACTACTACTACGCTACTACTCATCATTATTACTATTATTATTATTTTCAGTATTATTGTTGTGACTACTACTGATCATTATTATTATTATTATTTTTAGTATTGCTATTACTACTACTACTACTACTACTACTACTACTGCTACTACTATCGTAATTGACATTACTATTATTTTTATGTTTCGTGTTCTGTTTTTAATTCTTTGATAGTTTGGAAATTATGATTATTATTTCAAAAGTCAGACATTTTATTTAATTTAGTTATTGACAAAGTAAGTAATTCATGTATGCAGTATGTAGTAAATACAATATTATTAATTTTAACTTAGAAAAAAAAAAAAACTGGTGACTTTTAAAAAATTTTGTTTTATGGTTTTGACGTGACAAAGTTTGATTTGATTTAAGTGACGCTAAATTCTGGGGCAAGTTATTGAGAATTTGGATAATCGGCAGTGAGACGCGGCCCCCCCCCCCCAACCCCCCACATTTTTATACCCCCTCCCAAACCCCCCCAACCACATTATCCCCTCCCAACCCCCACCCAACCCCAACCATAACCTTATTTCTCCCCCTCCCAAACTCACCCCAATCCCCCTACCACATTATTCCTCCCCCAAAACCCCCCCCAACCCCCTCCAACCCCCCCCAACCCCCTCCAACCCCCCCCCAACCCCCTCCAACCCACTAAACCGCTTACGGTAGTGTGTATGGTAATAAATAACACACATACATACGCACACACACATATACATACATACATACATGCACACACACACATATACATACATACATATACATACATACATACATAGTACATTTTAATTATGAAACTTTTTAGTGAAGGGTTTAAATTTCAGCTCCTTTTTTTTATGACATTATTTATGAGTTACTGTTTTAAAAAGAATAATAGAAAAAGTGTAAATATAACTTCTTGTAGTGAAGGGTTTAAATTTCACCTTTTTATCACATTATTTACAAGTTAATTGATTTAGAAAGAATAATACAAAAGAGTTTAATTATGAAACATTTTTATTATTACTATTATTATTATTACTATTTTTATTTTTATTATTATTATTATTTACCCAGTGGTGAAAATATTGGTTTTAATATATATTATTTTTGTATTACTACTAACTGATAACTTTATGTGCTAAGAATAAATAAAAAAAATTAAAAGGAAATAAAAAATAAGATATTTTCGTCGCAAATACTATGATGCGTGGTATGCAAGAACTGGTACGACGACCACGACCCCATAGACACACACACACACACACACACACACACACACACACACACACACATAGACATAGACATAGACATATACATACTGTACACACACACACACACACACACACATAGACATAGACATAGACATATACATACTGTACACACACACACACACATAGACACACACACACACACACACACATAGACATAGACATAGACATAGACATACTGTACACAAACACACACATACAGACATAGACATACTGTACACAAACACACTCACACTCACTCTCACACACACACACACACACACACACACACATACACACACACACACACACACACGCACACACACACACGTCGTCGTATCGATACCACCAATACCATGGATGGGGTTCGGGTTTACGACGACGGTAGCGATAATATTTAATCTATTATTATTATTATTATTATTATAAAGGTCTGCCATTTTTATTTTATATATTTCATTATTTTTATTGCATGGTGCATTGCTCGTTTCCTTATAGATCTAAATTAATGTTTGCATGTGTATTGTTGTCAACTCCTTATTAGGGTAAATTTTGGAAGGCTGCCCAGAACTCAAATTTTTTTTTTAATAATACCGTAGAAAGAAAATACTAATGATAAAATAATAAAAAAAATTGATAAATAAAAAAAATAAAGAAATACAAAATATATATAAATAATATAAAAAATAATAATAATAAATAAAAACAATAAAAAAAAATATAATATAAAATAAAAACAATAGAAAAAATGCAAAACAAGAATAAAAAATACGTAAAGTAATCAACGTAACTCAATGTTTTTCTTGCATGCGACAGTGTTTTTTTTTTTTTTTTTTTTTTTTTTTTTTTTTTTTTTTTTTTTTTTTTGAAATTGGCCGCCTTCCATTTTGTGCCGATGATAAAAAAACGAGGAGATGATTTTGTTGTTGTTTATTAATATTAAAACTGCACCAACACCTTACTTACTTATTGACGTTTGTTTTGTGTCGTATAGATGTGTTTGTTTGTTATGTGTTATATAGATGTGTTTGTGTGTGTTTGTTTTTGTGTTAGAATGTGTGTTTGTTTTATTGTTTTTTGTGTTAAAAAGTGTGTTTGTTATTGTTTGTTTTGTGTTAGAAAGTGTGTTTGTTTTTTTGTGTTTTGTTGTTTTGACGTTTGTTTTGTGTCGTATAGATGTGTTTGTTTGTTATGTGTTATATAGATGTGTTTGTGTGTGTTTGTTTGTTTGTTAGAAAGTGTGTTTGTTTGTGTGTTAGAAAGATGTGTTTGTTATTGTATTAAAATGTGTGTTTGTTTGTGTGTTAGAATGTGTGTTTTTGTGTAAGAAAGTATTTATTATTTACGTTACAGGTTTATACAAATTATTTTATTATTATATAAATTATGTAGTAGTGAATAATAATTAATACAGTAATTATTAATATGAATATGCAAATTAGATTCATTTATTTAGTTTATTCAATAATTTATTAATGTAACGTGGATATGTATCAGGTATGTAAGTAATAAATAATTTTGTGTAATAATTAGTAAACAAAAAAACAAAAACAAAATTAGAATGGAATAAATTAGAATAATATTAAAAGTAAATTTATATTATGAAAAATATCAATAGTCAATTTATATATTATTAAAGTTTGAAGTTACAGATTCTTTCAAAAAAAAAATCAAAATAAATGACTTAGAATGATTGGAAAAGATTATATGATTAGTGATAGGAAGATTATTGATTGTAATTTAATATTAAGTTATTGATTCCTCCAAACTTTGCCAGGAAACATAACTACAGTATACTGAAATATATAAACTCTATAATATTATACTCCATAAGGTGATAATTTTGTATTTTTGTATTTTACTATAATTTATATTTTTGATGGCATAGTTTGGTGGAATTGGTAGCTCACCCCCCCTCACTCCCTCACCCCCTCACCCCCTCACCCCTCACCCCCCTCACCCCCGCACTCCCTTACCCCCCTCACTCCCTCACCCCCCTCACCCCCGCACTCCCTTACCCCCCTCACCCCTCACCCCTCCCCCCCCTCACCCCCCTCACCCAAATTTCAGCTATAGTATACATCCCCTCCCCCCAATACCACCCCTGTCCCAAATCTCAGCTGGTAAATAAACCCCTTACATCCCCCCACCCCTCCCTGTCCCCATGCTAACGAGTGCCCCCTATCTCCCCCACCACACCCATGATAACCCCCTATCCTGCCCCGCCCCCCAACCCACCCCTACACCCATGCTAACCCCATATCTACCCACCCCCAACCCACCTACCCTCTTCGTCACACACATACTAACAAACACCCCTTATCTCTCCCCACCCCCACCACCCTCTTCGTCACACACATACTAACAAACACCCCTTTATCTCTCCCCACCTCCACCCACCCTCTTCGTCACACACATACTAACAAATACCCCTTTATCTCTCCCCACCCCCACCCACCCTCTTCGTCACACACATACTAACAAATACCCCTTTATCTCCCCCCACCCCCACCCACCCTCTTCGTCACACACATACTAACGAATACCCCTTTATCTCTCCCCACCCCCACCTCCTCCCTCTTCGTCACACAACAGGTAACAGCCACTGATGGTGACCGTGACCGAGTTCAGGACATTGTATATTTCCTCACTGGTCAAGGCATCTATATGGACAACCCAGACCAATCTCAGTTTGAAGTGAATAGAACGTCAGGAGATATTTATGTCAGGAAGGTTAGTAAACGGGAAGGTTTTTGTGGTTTTATATATTGTGTTATTATGTTTTATTTATGTCAGGAAGGTTAGTAAACATGAAGGTTTTTGTGGTTTTATATATTGTGTTTATATTTATATGATTTGCCATTTATAGTATAGATTTGCCCTGAATAAACCTTTGCTAGTACAGTATAATTATATAACTTTCTCAGTTTTTATAGTGTGTTTTATATTTATTTTTTACTGTGAATAAACATTTGCTAGTAAATGATGCTGTTTTTATATTTTTATACTGTATTGTGTTTTGTATTTACTTTAAATCCTAAATATAAACAAACTAATTAACCCCTTCCCTCCCTCCCCCACCAATCCTACGTGTTTTGTATTTACTTTAAATCCTAAATATAAACAAACTAATTAACCCCTTCACCCCGCCCGTCCCCGCCCGCCTCCGACAGCCCCTGGACCGTGATCACCCCAAAGGTCGCCCCCAGTGGAGGTTTACAGTGTTTGCCCAAGATGAAGGAGGCACAGGACTGGTGGGATATGCTGATGTACAAGTCAACCTTAAAGATATTAATGATAACCCGCCTATATTCCCTCAGGTATGTATAAGTTAAGTTAGGTTAGGTTAGGTAAGGTTAGGTTAGGTTAGGTTAGGTTAGGTTAGGTTAGGTAAGGTTAAGTTAAGTTACATCAGGTACCATTAGGTTACTTCAGGTATGACTAGGTTAGGTTAGGTTACATCAGGTACAACTAGGTTAGGTTAGGTTAGGTTATATCAGGTACGATTAGGTTTGGTTAGGTTAGGTTACATCAGGTACGACTATAGTCCATTCCAATAAAAAAATGGGCTCAGATTTGTGCGAACATTTGGATAGAGGTGGCACTCCTGCTACTGTTAGGAGGCACGGATGATTTGTTTACATTATCACCAAGCATTTAACCTTCAAAAAATATGTATTTATATTTCTTCACTTAGCGTACCTATTACATAAACTAGGAATTGTACATCTGTATTACAATTATTAAAACTTTGGAGGGTAAAAAATAAAGTAATTACAGCAAGTATAAGTCAGAGAAGATAGTTTTACAGTTTATACAACATTTTATATATCATTTGTATTTGTAGCAATTATAAAAGTAATCTTAGAATAAAATAGGTGCTCTAGTTCATAACATTCCCTTAAAGATGATGGTATTTTCAGATGCTACGTAGAAAATATTACTGTATAGGAGAGAAATATAAGGATTTGTATAGATATGTTACATTTTACTAACATGTCGACATACATGTAACTTGATGGAAGGAGAGAGGAAGGAAGGAAGGAAGGAAGGAAGGAAGGAAGGAGGAGGTGGATAAAGTTGAATGAATATTATGAATATTGTTAGTAATTGGAGGGATATCTGCTTATAATACTTACTTGTAGGCCACTTTAAGTATTTTGTAATAATATCACCTTGTGTATTATAGTTGTAAAGTATTGTTGTTTTTGTACTATTAATATTTTGTATACTGTAGTAACCTCAGAATATCTATTTATTTATTTATTATTATTTCATGTACTGTACTGTAGTAACCCCACACTATTTATTTATTTATTTATTATTATTATTATATTTTCTCTAATGATCTACTCTGGTAACGTGAATTATTTATTAATTATTATATTTTCTCTAATGATTTACTCTGGTAACGTGAATTATTTATTAATTATTATATTTTCCTTCAGATGATATACTTTGGTAACGTGAATTATTTATTTTTCATATTTTTTCCTTCAGATGATATACTTTGATAACGTGAATTATTTATTTTTCATATTTTTCCACAGATGATATACTTTGGTAACGTGAATTATTTATTAATTATTATATTTTCTTCAGATGATATACTTTGGTAACGTGAATTATTTATTAATTATTATTTTTTCCTTCAGATGATATACTCTGGTAACGTGAATTATTTATTAATTATTATATTTTCTTCAGATGATATACTTTGGTAACGTGAATTATTTATTAATTATTATATTTTCTCTAATGATATACTCTGGTAACGTGAATTATTTATTAATTATTATTTTTTCCTTCAGATGATTTACTTTGGTAACGTGAATTATTTATTTATTTATTTATTATTTATTTATTATTATTTATTTATTATTATATTTGTTAACGTGAATTATTTATTTTTCATATTTTTTCCTTCAGATGATCTACTTTGGTAACGTGACTGAGAACGGTACCCAAGGCATGGTAGTAATGACCATGACGGCTGAAGACTACGACGACGCCAACGAAGGCAACAACGCCAAACTGACCTACTCCATCGAGAAGAACGTCATCGATGAGAACACAGCGACGCCCATCTTTGAAATAGAGCCAGACACCGGTGTTATAAAGACGGCTGTGTGTTGTCTAGATAGGGAGAAAACACCCGACTATTCCATACAAGTAGTGGCTGTGGATGGTGGTGGGTTGAAAGGTGAGTAGGTGTATGTATGTATCTATGTATGTATCTATCTATGTCCTATATACATATGCATATACACAGAGAGAGAGGTAGAGTGTTAGTCCATCACACACACACATATACATAGGTACTGAATTTATCTAACACACTCACACACAGGTACTGAAATTATCTAACACACACACAGACATGTCCTTTATCTAACACACACACGCACACACAGGTCCGTCCTTTATCTAACACACATACACACACAGACATGTCCTTTATCTAACACACACACATACATACACACAGGTACTGCAATTATTTTAACACATTTATCTAACACACAGACATACACATAGGTCCATCATTTATCTAACACACACACATACACACACAGACGTCCATCATTTATCTAACACACATACATACACACACAGGTACGGGCACAGCGAGTATAAGAGTGAGAGACATCAATGACATTTATCTAACACACATACATACACACAACACACACACACAAAAAAAACACACACACATACTATACATGTACTGCAATTATTTTAACACCTTTATCTAACACACACACACGTCTGTCATTTATCTAACACACATACATACACACACACAGGTACGGGGACTGCGAGTATAAGAGTGAGAGACATCAATGACATTTATCTAACACACATACACACACACACAACACACACACACACACAAAACACACACACATACTATACATGTACTGCAATTATTTTAACACCTTTATCTAACATACATACATACACACACACAGGTACGGGCACAGCGAGTATAAGAGTGAGAGACATCAATGACATTTATCTAACACACACACACATAGGTCCATCATTTATCTAACATACATACACACACACACAGGTACGGGGACAGCGAGTATAAGAGTGAGAGACATCAATGACCTTTATCTAACACACACATACACACATATTTATCTAACACACCTACATACACACACACAGGTACGGGGACAGCGAGTATAAGAGTGAGAGACATCAATGACATTTATCTAACACACACACATACACACACAGACGTCCATCATTTATCTAACACATACACACACACACGTCTGTCCTTTATCTAACACACATACATACACACACACAGGTACGGGCACAGCGAGTATAAGAGTGAGAGACATCAATGACATTTATCTAACACACACACACACACACACACAAGTCCATCATTTATCTAACATACACATACACACATATTTATCTAGCACCTTTATCTAACATACATACATACACACACACAGGTACGGGGACAGCGAGTATAAGAGTGAGAGACATCAATGGCATATATTTAACACACACACACGTCTGTTCTTTATTTAACACACACACACACACACACACACACACACACATACATACAGCTACAGCAAATATCTAACACATTTATCTAACACACACACACGTCTGTCCTTTATCTAACACACATACATACACACACACAGGTACGGGGACAGCGAGTATAAGAGTGAGAGACATCAATGACATTTATCTAACACACACACACATCTATCATTTATCTAACATACATACACACACACACAGGTACGGGGACAGCGAGTATAAGAGTGAGAGACATCAATGACATTTATCTAACACACACACACACACACACGTCTGTCATTTATCTAACACACACACACATCTGTCATTTATCTAACACACAGACATACACATAGGTCCATCATTTATCTAACATACACATACACACATATTTATCTAGCACATTTATCTAACACACACACATCTATCATTTATCTAACACATACATACACACACACAGGTACGGGGACAGCGAGTATAAGAGTGAGAGACATCAATGACATTTATCTAACACACACACACGTCTGTCCTTTATCTAACACACACCTACATACACACAGGTACGGGGACAGCGAGTATAAGAGTGAGAGACATCAATGACCTTTATCTAACACACACACACAAAAAAAAAACACACACACATACTATACATGTACTGCAATTATTTTAACACATTTATCTAACACACACACACGTCTGTCCTTTATCTAACACACATACATACACACACAGGTACGGGCACAGCGAGTATAAGAGTGAGAGACATCAATGACATTTATCTAACACACACATACACACACACGTCTGTCCTTTATCTAACACCTACATACACACACACAGGTACGGGGACAGCGAGTATAAGAGTGAGAGACATCAATGATATGCCACCAAGATTTACTAAGGAGGAATGGCAGACAGAGGTGGATGAAACAGAAGGAACCATATTACCAGACCAAGCCATTCTTACTGTTACTGTACATGATGAAGATGAGACAAACAAGTTCCATTATAAGGTCAGTGAGGTGGTGGTGGTGGTGGTGGTGGTGGTTTGTAAGCTTCCCAACCAATCAATGTAAGGCTTCATTATTTTTCTAGGGTTGATTCTACAGTGGTATTGGTTTGTAAGCTTCCCAACCAACCAATGTAAGGCTTCATTATTTTCCTAGGGTTGATTCCACAGTGGTGTTGGTTTGTAAGCTTCCCAACCAACCATACTTGTAAGGCTTTATTATTTTCCAAGAGTAAATTTCACAGTGGTATTGGTTTGTGAGCTTCCCAACCAACCAACCACACTTGTAAGGCTTCATTCATTATTTTCCAAAAGCTGAGTATCCACATTCACAAAATCTATCCAACAGTTAAATAATAATAATAATAATCACTGTATAGTTTACTCACCAAATTCATTAAATAATTCAGCCATAATTCATTTACATGGCTATGATTATTTTGTTTATCTATATTATATTTAATCTAATCTCTCTAAGCTTTTATTATCTATATTATATTTAATCTCTAATCTGTCTAAGCTTTTATCTATATTATATTTAATCTCTACTCTCTCTATTCTATCCAAGCTTTTATCTATATTATATTTAATCTCTAATCTCTCTAATCTGTCTAAGCTTAAAATAATAAATAATAATAATCTAGTTATTTGTTTGTCAGAAGTGCCAGTTCTTTCAATTTTTATCTATATTATATGATATTATATTTTAACTTTATATAATGTTGCCTACAGGTGATCGAGTCGTCTGGTTATGGTGCCGACAAGTTTACAATGGTCCGTAACAATGACGGGACGGGTTCACTCAAGATTGTACAGCCACTGGACTATGAGGATCCCATGCAACGTGGAGGCTTCAGGTTCAAGATACAGGTCAACGACAAGGGGGAAGATAACGACGCCGAGAAATATCACGTGGCGTACTCGTGGGTCAAGGTGGAACTGAGGGACATCAACGACAACAAGCCTTCCTTCGTCAAGCCCAATATCGAGGTGCCGGTGTTTGAGAACGCTGAGATCGGCAAGAACCTGGAGACCTTCAAGGCCACAGACCCCGACCAGGGAGGACAGAGTAAGGTGGTGTACGCCATTGATCGTACATCAGACAGAAGGAGACAGTTTGCCATTGATAATACAGGTACAGTCAAGATACAGAGAACTTTGGACCGTGAAGAAAACCCACGACACTCCGTGAAGATTCTGGCCATCGATGACGGTATGCCGGCCAAGACGGCCACGGCCACACTCACTGTTATTGTACAAGATATTAATGACAACTCACCAAGGTTCCTTAAAGATTACCGTCCCGTCTTACCAGAGAATCAATCCCCCAGGAAGATTGTTGAAGTATTGGCAACTGATGATGATGATCGTTCTAAAGGTAACGGTCCACCCTTCCACTTCAGAATGGATTCCACCGCTTCAGATGAGATCCGTGCCTCCTTCAAGGTGGAACACATCCCTAAGGGTGCCAACGGTGATGGTATGGCTGTCATATCCTCCCTCAGGACCTTTGACCGTGAAGTACAGAAGGAATATCATGTACCCATTGTAATAAAAGATGCAGGTACACCCCAAATGACAGGTACTTCAACACTCACTATTATTATTGGTGATGAAAATGATAATAAGATGCAGCCGGGTTCTAAAGATGTGTTTGTTTACAACTATAAAGGTCAGGCTCCGGCAACACAGATAGGACGTGTGTATGTATATGATCTAGACGACTGGGATCTGCCCGATAAAAAGTTCAACTGGGCGACGGAAGCTCATCCCAAATTTGAACTGAACGAAGACGACGGAATGATTACCATGAAACACGGTACTGGGGAAGGCACCTACTTCCTACAGTTCCACGTGTACGACCGTAAACACACACAGACAGACGTGGAGGCCAACGTGACCGTTACGGTGAAGGAAATACCCGAGGTGGCCGTCATGAACTCCGGCTCAATAAGAATATCTAACCTGACCGATGAAGACTTTATCAGGATTTGGGACTTCAAAGCTCAACGTGTGGTGCGTAGTAAAGCAGACATGTTCAAAGAAAAGATTGCTAAGTTGGTGGGAACAAAGGTAGAGAATGTTGATGTGTTTAGTGTACAACTGAGACATGAGAGGCCGGCTATCACTGACATCCGCTTCTCGGCCCACGGTTCTCCTTACTTCCATCCCATCAAGTTAGACGGTTTGGTCCTGCAGCACAGAGCAGAGATTGAAGATGAGATTGGTATCAATATAACCATGGTTGGTATTGATGAATGTCTATATGAGAATGTGGCTTGTGAAGGTTCATGTACCAATCATCTAGTCATTTCTAACTTACCTTACATGGTTAATTCTAATAAAACGGCTTTGGTTGGTGTAAGGACTGAGGTTGTCCCTGAGTGTACATGTGGTGCGAGGAACTTCACGGTGGAGGAGTCGTGTCGTCCTAACCCTTGTTATAACGGCGGGCGGTGCATCGAGGGCAAGTCTGGGGTTCACTGTAGATGTCCCGACGGCTTCGACGGCCCGCGCTGCCAGATGTTGACCCGTACCTTCCGGGGCAACGGGTTCGCTTGGTACCCACCCTTCAAGATGTGCGACAACTCCCACATCAGTCTGGAGTTCCTCACCCGACGACAGGACGGCTTACTCTTCTACAACGGTCCCATAACACGACCCGAACCGGACGAAGTGATCGTGTCGGACTTCATCGCACTGGAGCTGGAGAACGGACGACCCAGATTACTGATTGACTTTGGTTCCGGTACATTACAACTCAAAGTTAACACCAAGAACAATCTCAATGATGGAATGTGGCACAGAGTTGATATATTCTGGGATACTGAGGTGAGGAACGGAGGGATGGATGGATGGATGGAAGTAGAGTGATAGATGGATGGAGGGATGTAGAGTGATGGATGGATGGAAGTAAAGTGACGGAAGGATGGATGGATGGATGGATGGAAGTAGAGTGATTGAAGGAAGGATGGATGGATGGAGGGAGGGAGGGAAGTAGTGTGATAGATGGATGGTGGGATGGATGAAAGTAGAGTGGATAGATGGATGTAGAGTGATAGATGGATAAATGGAAATAGAGTACCGTAATAATAGATGGAGGAATGGAAGTAGAGTGATAGATGGATGGATGTATAGTGATAGATGGATGGATGGAAATATAGTGATAGATGGATGGATGGAAATATAGTGATAGATGGATGGATGGATGGAAATATAGTAATAAATGGATGGATGGATGGATGGAAATATAGTAATAGATGGATGGATGGATGGAAATAGAGTTCAGTACAGGACTTTTTTTAACTCACATGTAGTATATTATGAGATTTTCTTGGGACATAAAATCATTTGCCAATTTTCATTGAGGACTTCAGGACATCATAATTGAAAACAATATTTTCTTCTTGATATTGTTTATTGTTATTTAATTCATGGCTGGTTTTTCTAATGTTATTTATTGTTATTTTGTTGTTGAGTATGTGAGGAAATCATTGAATACAATATGTTTTTTTTATGTTATTTGTTGTTATTTAATTCATGTCTGCTTTATCTCATGTTATTTTATTGTTTTTGTTGTTCAGTATGTGAGGAAATAATTGAATACAATATTTTTTTTAATGTTATTTGTTGTTATTTAATTCATGTCTGCTTTTTCTAATGTTATTTATTGTTTTTGTTGTTCAGTATGTGAGGAAATAATTGAATATGATATTTTTCTTCTTGATGTTCTTTATATTCTTAATTAATTCATGTCTGCTTTTTCTAATGTTATTTATTGTTATTTTGTTGTTCAGTATATGTTATTTGTTGTTATTTAATTCATGGCTGCTTTTTCTAATGTTATTTATTGTTTGTTGTTGTTCAGTATGTGAGAAAGTAATTGAATACAATATTTTTTTTAATGTTATTTGTTGTTATTTAATTCATGTCTGTTTTTCCTAAAGTTATTTATTGTTTGTTATTGTTCAGTATGTGAGGAAATAATTGAATACAATGTTTTTTTTTTATGTTATTTGTTATTTAATTCATGTCTGTTTTTACTAATGTTATTTATTGTTTTTGTTGTTATTTATTGTTTTTGTTGTTCAGTATGTGAGGAAATCATTGAATACAATTTTTTTTTTATTCTTAATTAATTCATGTCTGGTTTTTCTAATGTTATTTTCTTGTTTGTTATTGTTCAGTATGTGAGGATAGACGTGGATCATTGTGTTGCCGCTGAAGTACAGGAACCAGAGGACGGTAGTGACCCCATCTTTGACTCTACGGGTTGTCAGGCCAAGGGAATCATTCCACCGTTCAATGAATACCTCAATGTCAACGCACCGCTACAAGTCGGAGGTCTGGCACACGAACAACCCGACCCCAGTCTGTACAAATGGTCCCACGTCCCACACGGCAGGTTCTTCAGTGGTTGTATAAGGAACCTGATGGTAAATAGTGAGTTGTATGACTTGGCACGACCTGGACAACACAGACACACACAGATGGGTTGTCCACAGCTAGAGGAAGCCTGTAGGAGTAACTCTATTGTACCAACATGTGGACCAAATGGTATATGTTCAGGTTCATTGTCCCAACCATTGTGTAAGTGTAAGCCAGGCTGGACGGGACCCACCTGTGATGAACCCACCAATTCATCTTACTTTGAGACCCAGTCCTATGTCAAGTACGCCCTGTCCTTCAAACCCAACGCCTTCAGTACCGAGATACAACTGAGGTTCCGTACGTGGCAGGAGTACGGGGAATTGTTCAGGATCTCGGACCAACACAACCGAGAGTACGGCATCCTGGAGATCAAGGACGGTCGGCTCCGCTTCCGCTACAACCTCAACAGCCTACGGACCGAGGAACACGACCTGTGGCTGTCGGCGGTGGCTGTGAACGACGGCATCTGGCACTCAGTACTGGTCGAGAGGCACGGGTCCACTTCAACACTGATGCTGGACGGTGGTGAAGGAAGGAGATACAATGAGACTATGGCATTCTCTGGACACATGTTAATGGATGTAGATAAACAAGAAGGAGTCTATGCTGGAGGAAAGGCAGAATATACAGGCATCAGAACATTTGAAGTTTATAATGATTACAAGCTGGGTAAGTTAATCATATATTGTAACTGTGAATATAATTATACTGAACTCTTATTTTACACTGGTATTGTGAATAAGTAATGTAATCCACCTCTCTCTCTCTTTCTCTCTCCCCCTACCTCCATCCACCTCTCTTTCTCTCTCCCCCTACCTCCATCTACCTCTCTTTCTCTCTCCCCCTACCTCCATCTACCTCTCTCTCTCCCCCTACCTCCATCCACCTCTCTTTCTCTCTCCCCCTACCTCCATCCACCTCTCTTTCTCTCTCCCACTCCCACTCCCTCTCCCTCTTCCCTCTCACCACACACACACACTCACACACACACACTCTCTCTCCCCATCACAGGTTGTTTGGATGATATAAGACTGGAGGGTAAACATCTTCCTTTACCCCCCGGCCTCAATGGAACACAGTGGGGTCAGGCTACAATGTTCCGTAACTTGGTGAAGAACTGCATCTCTCAGAACCAGTGTGTTAATGTCACCTGCCTCGCTCCCTTCACCTGTAAGGACCTGTGGATGAAACACGAGTGCGGGTGAGTCCTACGCCAAGCCGACGGATGAGGCTGAGTTTAAGTTGGGTTAGGTGGGAAGAGATTGGGGATGTTGAATTTTGGTTAGGTTAGGTGGGAAGGGATGGTAGATATTGAATTTAAGTTGGGTTAGGTGGGAAGAGATTGGGGATGTTGATTTTTGGTTAGGTTAGGTGGGAAGGGATGACAAATATTGAATTTATGTTAGGTTAGGTGGGAAGGGATTGTGGATATTGTATTTAGGTAGAATTGAAATTGATGGCGGATATTGAAGGGATAACGGATATTGAATTTAGGTTAGGTTGAGCTGCAAGGGCTGACAGGTATTGAATTTAAGTTAGATTAGGTGGGAAGGGATGACGGATATTGAATTAGGGGATATTGAATTTAGGTTGAATAGAAACGGATGGTGGATATTAAATTTAGGTTGAATAGGAATGGATTGAGATTGTTGAATTTAAGTTAGGTCAGGTGGGAATGGATGGTGGATATTGAATTTAGGTTGAATAGAAACGGATGGTGGAATATTTAATTTATATTGAGTGGGAGGTGATGACAGATTATTCATTTAAATTATATTAAGTGAAAAATGATGAGGATTATTCATTTAAATTATATTAAGTGAAAAATGATGACAGATTATTCATTTAAATTATGTCATATGGGAAGGGATGACAGAATATTTAATTTAATATCAAGTGGGAAATAATGTTGGAATACTATATTTAATTTAATTTATATCGGCTGCTTAAGAAGAAGGAGATTATTATTTTAATTTATATCAAGTAGGAAGGGATGAGGATTATTTATTTAATTTATTTCATTATTTTTCATACAGTAAATACATTTCATTGATCACTGTTGTTGTTGTTGTTATTGTTGTTTATGAGGGTTGATAATATGTAAATAATGTCAGACTATGTAACTGTAACTGTAATACAATATTATTATTATTATTATTAGGTTTGTTGTTTTGTAATGTAAGACTATGTAACTTCAATACCTATACAACATTATTATTATTATTAATATATAATAATATATACACACACACACACACACACACACACACACACAAACAAACGAAGAGTCAGCGCTGCCATTATCACACCATCGTGAACACCATGGGCCAGTGTTCTAGCATACCATACCATACCATCGTGAACACCATGGGAGAGTGTTCTAGCATACCGTACCATCGGGAATACCATGGGGAAGTGTTCTAGCATACCATACCTTACCATCGGGAACACCATGGGCCAGTGTTCTAGCATACCATACCATACCATTGTGAACACTATGGGAGAGTGTTCTTGAATACCCCATATGGTGTGAATTAACTAATACATTTCCTTCTTCTGTTTACATGCTGCTTTCGTCTTTATGGATCACGGTAACAAACATTTTATCTAACGTCTTCTATTATTGTTGTTTTTTATCACTTTTATTCTCTTTTTCTCTTTTATTATCATATTTTCTATTATTTATTATGCTCATTATTTTTATATATTATTATTCTCATTATTTATATATTATTATTATTCTCATTATTTATATATTATTATTCTCATTATTTATATATTATTATTCTCATTATTTTCTCTTATTATCTACTTTTTATCATATTTTCTCTTATTATCTATTTTTTCACATTTTTTGCTCTCATTTATTATTTTCATTATTTTCTCTTATTATTTATTATTTGCTTTATTTTCTTTTATTATTTTTTGTATCTTATTTCTTCTCTTATTTATTTTTATCATGATTTATTTTCCTATCTATTTTTATCTAATTTCTTCTCATTATTTTCTCTTATTATTTATTTTATCTTATTATTTATTACGATTTATTTTTATCTCCTTTTCTCTCATTTATTTTTATCTCATTTTCTCTTGTATTATTTATTGTATATTATTCTCTTTCTTCTTATTTTGTGCATGTGTGTGTGTGTGTGTGTGTGTGTGTGTGTGCGTGTGTGTGTGTGTGTGTGCGTGTGTGTGTGTGTGTGTGTTTTCCTTATGGTGGTGGATGCATGGGGTTATATATTAATTTTGTGTTTTCACTCTGTCTGTCTGTGTGTGTGTGTTGGTTTATATGTATTTAATTGATTGCATGATAATTTTACCAACCCAACCAACCCACCTACCTACCTCCCTACCTACCAACCAACCAACCAACCAACCCTTACCTACCAACCAACCAACCCCTACCTACCTACCTCCCTACGTACTCCATTACCTACCCACCTCCCTCACTCCTACCCTCACTCCTACCCTCCCTCCCTCTCTCCCAACCAACCAACCTCACTCCCTTCCTCTCCTAACCAAACCTAACACACCCACCAACCAATACACCTCCCTACCCACATCCCTCCCTCCCTCACTCCCACCGTCCCAACCAACCTAACACACCTCACTCCCTCCTACCCTCCCTCACTCCTACCCTCCCTACCCTCCCTACCCTCTCTCCTACCCTCACTCCCTACCCTCTCTCTCCCAACTCAACCTAACACACCCCACCCACCAACCAACACACCAGCTGTGAGGAAGGTACAATGCTCTCCACCAACCAAGAGGAATGTGAGGACCTGAACGAATGCCTCAACGACCCTTGTCAGAACGGAGGCACGTGTCACAACGAGGAACGCACCTACGCCTGTCACTGCCCCCGCGGCTACTACGGCAAGAACTGTGAACTGCTGCAAGAGGGACGCACAGTACGACTCAGTCTGGGGGCACTCGCGGCCATACTTGTCTGTCTACTCATTATTCTTGGTAAGGGGTGAGGTGTGGTGAGGTGAGGTGAGGTTAGATTAGGTGTGGTTAGGTGAGGTGGGGTGAGGTGAGGTAAGGTTAGGTTAGGTTTGAGAAGGTTAGGTTAGGTGAGGTTAGGTTTGAGAAGGTTAGGTGAGGTTTGGTTTGAGAAGGTTAGGTGTGGTGTGGTTAGGTTTGAGAAGGTTAGGTGAGGTTTATGGGTACAGGTTTTGGTTCTGTAATAATTTGGGTGTTAGTTTAAAATGTGGAGTGTATGAGATTGCTTGCTTGTTGTCTATCTGTGTTGTGAACATTGGTGTGGTATAGCGTGGTATAGAGGTGATAGAGATAAAGGTGTGACAACAAGCAGGAAGGAAATAAAATGAAAAGAGGGAACAGTTGAAGAACTGAAAGATGGCAACCATTTAGTCTGCTCTCTCACTGGCGACCTTCCTAGCATGGGAAACACTCTCTTCCCGATATAGGGGCAGAGCAGAGGCCGGAGCCCCCTCTAGTCTAGCTCGCCAGGTCTCAGAGACACACAAGACCCCCTCCACGTCAAGGCGGGTCCCGTTAGGGTGTGTGTATGAGAAGCGAGAGGATTACTAAGAGAGTGTATGAGAAGTGAGGTGGAGGGAGGAAGTTATGGAGAGGTATGTGAGGTGGAGGGAATTAAGACACCTGCCAATAGATAGATAAATAAATAGATAGATACATTTTTAAACTGGTAATAATTAGTGTGTTATTATTATTTTTTCTGTTTATTCTTTGTAGCTTGAAGTGTGAGGGTTGTCAAGTGTGAGGTTATAATTATAGTGTCACTCATTCTCTCTAGCTTGAAGTGTGAGGTAGTCAAGGATGAGGTAATTAAATATGAGGTAGTTAAATGAAAGGTTTTCAAGTGTGAGGTACAGTAGTTAAATATGAGGTGGTCGAGTGTGAGGTAGTCAAGGGTGAGGTATTTAAGTATGAGATTATTAAGTATGAGGTAGTTAAATGTGAGGTATTCAAGTGTGAGGTATTCGAGTGTGAGGTTCAAGTGTGAGGTTCTAAGTGTGAGGTAGTTAAATGTGAGGTATTCAAGTGTAAGGTAGTTAAGTACAAGGTTTTCAAGTGTGAGGTTTGAAGTGTGAGGTTCAAGTGTGAGGTAGTCAAGTGTAAGGCTAAGAGAATAGTATATAATTTTAAAAGATTGCTTGGAGTGCCTTGATTCCTCCAAAGTATGCCAGGAAACAAACAAACACACACACACACACACACACACAAACAAAACTAATGGTGTTGTTGTTGTTGTTGCCTGGAGTAGTTTGGAGTAATCATTAAGTACTCCATAATCACCAGTTCAGTACACACACACACACACATACAACCATAACACTGGGAAAGGTGAGTTGTAAGTATTATTTATTAGTCTGTGTATTATTTTATTTACGTCGTCATCTTCTTAAATAAACACATTGATGTATTTATTCATTCTTGCCTAAAAAAATATATAAAATAATAATACTGTACTCAAAATAAAAATAATAATAGTGATAATAATACGGTAAAAATAATAATAATAATAATAATTCGGTAAAAATAATAATAATCATAATAATACGGTAAAAATAATAATAATAAAAATAATAATAATAATAATAAATAATAATAATAAATGGGTTTATTTGGGAAGGTGACGATTATAATTATTCTTCCTTCAGTGATTCCAAGTAAGTAATATTATGTGTGTGTTTGTAGGCATGTATTGTGTGTGACCCTGTGTGTGTGTGTGTGTGTGTGTGTGTGTGTGTGTGAAGAATTGGAGGCTTCTGATTCCTCCTGACCATGCCACCAAACACACACACACACAAACAAACGTGCTCCTTCCATATAGGTGTGTGTGTGTGTGTGTTTGTGTTTTTTTTGTGGCTTCTGATTCCTCCTGACCATGCCACCAAACAAACACACACACAAACAAACGTGCTCCTTCCATATAGGTGTGTGTGTGTGTGTGTGTGTGTGTTTTGTGGCAATGTTTGAAGGACTCATTTACCTTCAATTATTATTCTGACTACTGTACAGTTGCCAAAAAAGATATTGCGACAAATCTTGATAGAATTTTAACCCTAGTAATATCCACAACTATTTGTATGGAGTATATATAAGTATGTATAACAGAAGGAAATATACATATCCTTCTGTTATACATACTTATAAACATGTATAACAGAAGGAAATATACATATCCTTCTGTAATACATACATACTTATAATCCCTACAAACAACTATGGACATTAATATATTTAAATGTTGCATCAATAGTTGTCACAATACCTTTTTTTGGCAACTTTACATACACACACACACACACACACAGGGTCCCATATATTAATTAACCTTTACTATTTTATAATTTAATAATATTTTTGTTTCCCCTGCCTTGCTTGTGTTGTCAGTGCTTGTTTGTTTGCTTTCTCCTGTTGTTGTTTCTGTTTTCCACTCACCCTCATTGAATTGAAAAGGCAGAGAGGAACTTTTCACTTCCCTGCCTGCCTGCCTGCCTGCCTGCCTGCCTGCTTGCTTGCATGTACTGTATGTCTGTGTATGTATGTATGTCTGCTAAACTATATACTGTACTTCTTATTACTGTATCCTCTAATAACTCCTAACTCGTTTCAATGGTATGGGAAACCACTAATTATAACCCCAACGAAGAGTTAAGCATAGAACTGCCCCACCCTTGTCCCCACCCTTGTCCCCACCTCGCCCCCTCTGGCCCCCACCTCGCCCCCTCTGGCCCCCCTGCCCCCGCCCCTGCCTGGCCCCCCCTCGCCCCGTCTCGTCTTGCCCCCACCCCGCCCCGCACGCTGACTCGATCAATATATACACCATCATGTCTCCCCGTCCTATACGACTCCGTACGAAACATACACACTGAAACTATACACCCCCACGAGTACTGTATGTACAATATGTATGTATGTATGCCCTTTACGATTCCTGACCTGCCCACCTCTCCCTGCTCTCCCTTCTCCCTCCTGCCCCCACCTCTCTCCCCCTTACCCTACTCTGCCCTGATCACACCTAAATGCCTGCCTCCACCTCTTCCCTACCCTACCCTACCCTGCTCCTCTCCCTACCTCCCCCACCTCTCTCCCCCTTACCTTACTCTACCCTTCTCTACCTGCACCTCTCCCCCCTGCTTTACCCTGCTACTCTGCCCTGCCCCCACCTCTCCTCTCTCCCCCCTTACCCTCCTCTGCCCTGATCACACACCTGCCTGCCCCCACCTCTTCCCTACCCTACCCTACCTCTCACCCTACCTCCACCCCCTGCTACCCTACCCTGCTCCTCTCCCTGCTCCTCCCTCCTACTCTACCCTTCTCTGACTGATGACGCTTGCCTCCACCCACCTCTCCTCCTCGCCTCACCACCACCACAGATGTCCAGAAGGCTCAATACTCCGGTTTGATAACTGTGTAAACATCAATGAGTGTATACAATGGCAGCCTTGTTATAATGGTGGTGTGTGTCTGGACCTTGAGCCTGAGGACGGGGGTTATATCTGTGAGTGTAGGGATGGTTTCCACGGGCCGGACTGTGCCATCGTCCTGGAGGAGACGGTACTCAAACCCTCCACGGATTTTGTCGTAGCTATTATCGTCTGTATTCTCGTACTCCTCAGTAAGTCTCTCAAGTTTTTTTTGGTTTTGGTTTGATTTTAATTAAGTTATTTTTGGTGTGTTATTGAGTTTTATTTCATTTTTTTCTTAAAGTTACATACAATAGGATATAATTATTATTTTTTGTTAATCTAGTCATGTTTTTTCCTGATTTGAAAATATAAATAATGGTACAATTTTCTTTTGCTTGGAATACTTTGGAGGATTAAAAAAAACTCCACATTAACAAAATATAATGGTTTTCTGTTGCTTGGAATACTTTGGAGGAATCAATTACTCCAAATATTTACCATAACTTCTACAACCTTCCATAAAATATGTGTTGTTGTTGTTGTTGTTTTTTATTAATATATTAGTATGATACAGTATATTGGTGTCGTTAATATTTTTATACAGTAACAATTACATATACACTGTTGTATATAATTAAAATTTTATTAGGGTATTGAATATTTGCATACATTTTTAAAAGTTAGTTAGCATGGTAGTGTATGTATGTTTGTATGTATGTATAGTATATAATTATGGCTCCCTTTAGCATACTTTAAAGCATTAAATATATTTATTATTATTTATTTTAGTTCCGTACAGTCACAAACACAAATAAGTATACTATACAGCTTTAGTTAAACATTTGTATAGTCCAATTCACAAATAAAATACAGTACAATAATAATTTTAATGGAGATATTGTTGTTGGTGTTGTTGTAGATGTTGTTGATGTTATTGTGTATTTATTTACTGTCTGTCTGTCTGTCTGTAGGTAGGTATTGCAAGCACACCTGTACCTGTATACTCATTAGTGTTCGTGACTGTACAGTTGCACACACATGAAGCTGGTACGCCTCGCTAAACAGGAAGGAACGTGAACAAAAGTTATATATTTATAGTTTGTTAACAAGCAGACAGTAATAATATTTTACTCCCCTCCCCCAAGCCTGTCCCCTACTCCCGCACCCCCATAACCCCCCCCCAAGCCTGTCCCCCTATTCCCACACCCCCATAAACCCCCCCAAGCCTGTCCCCTACTCCCACACCCACCTAACCCCCCCAAGCCTGTCCCCTACTCCCACACCCACCTAACCCCCCCCCCCAAGCCTGTCCCTCTACTCCCGCACCCCCATAAACCCCCCCCAAGCCTGTCCCTCTACTCCCGCACCCACCTAACCCCCCCCAAGCCTGTCCCCTACTCCCACACACCCATAAACCCCCCCTCAAGCCTGTCCCCCTACTCCTGCACCCCCATAACCCCCCCCCCCAAGCCTGTCCCCTACTCCTGCACCCCCATAACCCCCCCCAAGCCTGTCCCCTACTCCTGCACCCCCATAACCCCCCCCCAAGCCTGTCCCTCTACTCCCGCACCCCCATAACCCCCCCCAAGCCTGTCCCCATAACACCCCCCCCCCCATCTTCATGTGTGTCCAACTGTACATTGTGGTTAATTTGGAATGCTAGACTTGTTTTTAAAATGAGTGTGTAAGTAAATATTAGTATTAGTTTTGGACGGAGAACATCGTTGGTGTACAGTTGCCTTCAGAGATTCCTACACACCACCACTGTCAATTATATCAACATTTTATTACAGCCAGATTACTGTATTTTGTATGTACAGTTGCCAAAAAATGTATTGCGACATATCTTGATAGAACTTTAACCCTAGTAATATCCACAACTATTTGTAGGGACTATAAGCATGTATAACAGAAGGAAATATACATATCCTTCTGTAATACATACTTATAAACATGTATAACAGAAGGAAATATACATATCCTTCTGTAATACATACTTATAATCCCTACAAACAACTATGGACATTAATATATTTAATGTTGTATCAATAGTTTTTGCAATACCTTTTTTGGCAACTGTACAATACATACACAATTAAATAATAATAATAATAATAATAGTAATAATAATAATAATAATAATAATAATAATAATAATAATAATATCCAGCCACACTTTCCTTCCTTCCATGGTGTAAATAAATCAGTATCATATCAAAATATAATCATACAACAACAACACCTTACTTATGTCAACTCAAGCAACCCCATCAATTATTATTATTATTATTATTATTATTATTATTATTATGAGGTGCTACAAAATTATACACGTGTTGTTCTTTATTACCAAGATTATTGTTATTATTATTATTATTATTATTATTATTATTATTATTATTATTACTATTATTATTATTATGAGGTGCTACAAAATCATACATAATTATGTTGTTTTTTTATCCAGTGGACTGTTTGTATGTGTGTCACTAATTTCTGAGGCTGACTGTATGTATGTATGTATGTATGTACGTTACTATCAAAAGTGAGTATCATGTTGTTGTTGTTTTTCTTTTTACAGTCACGAGCATTGGTAAGTTTACAATTGATGGAGTTGATATTTATATTGACCGTGTCTGTTTGTATGTGTGTGATGTTAGAATTTTGGAGGTTATATCTCCCCCCCCCCCCCCCCCCCATTACTCACTCACACACACACTCTCTCTCTCTGTCCCATCACTCACTCAATACACTCTACATACACTCTCACACACACACATACAGTACACTCTCTCACACACACACATACAGTACACTCTCTTTCTCTCATACAGTACTCCCTCTACACACACACACTCACTCTTACTTACTCTCTCCCCACACCCACCCCCACCCTACCACCATCACTAACACACACCCCTCCTCCTCTCCCCACACGTAGTATTGGTATTGGTGTTCGTGGTATACAACCGTCAGAAGGAGCGACACTTCCACAAACCCGACCCTTACGACGACGTCCGGGAGAACATCATCAACTACGACGACGAGGGCGGCGGTGAAGACGACATGACTGCCTTCGACATCACACCCCTACAGATCCCCGTCGGACCAGCCATTGGCAACGGAGGTCCGCCACTCCTGGGGAAAATGCCATGTGGGTATCTTAGGAGTTGGGGTTGGGTTTAGTTTTTCTGTCTCTGTTTCTCTGTCTCACCTTTTCTGTTTCACTTTTTTTCTTATCGGTCTCTTTCTCTCATCTCTGCCTCTTTTCTCTATCATCCTTCTCTGACCCCTCTCTCTTACTTCTCTTTCTTACTTCTCATCCCTTTCTCGCTTCTCTGTCTCCTCTATCATCCCTTTCTCTCTTTTCTTTCTTCTATCTCTTCTCTCTCTTTTTTCTCTATTCCTTCTCTCGCTTTTCTCACTTTTGTCTCTTTCTCATCCCTTTCTCTCTTCTCTGTCTCTTTTCTCTCATTTTTCTCATCCCTTTCTCACTTCTCTCTCTGTCTTTGCCTTTTCTGTCTTTCATCCCTCTCTCTCTCCTCTCCTCTCCTCTCTCTTACCCCTCTTTCATCCCTGACTGACCCCTCTTTCTTCTCTCTCTCTCTTCTCTCTCCCCCTCTCTTCTCTCTCCCCCCTCTCATCCCTTCCCTGCTTGATGTATAAGGCAACTAAGATACATGTATGATAATGTTTACCCTCTCTCCCTCCCAACCCAACCCAACATAACATAACATAACACCCATCCCTGTAAACTCAATCTAACACAATGTAACACCCTCCCCCCCAACCAACCCAATCCAACTTAACCCCCTCCCCACACCCCCAACCAACCCACCACAACACCCCTCCACCCCCAACCAACCCACCACAACACCCCTCCCCTACCCCCAAACTCAACTTAACCCCCTCCCCCCTTCCCCCTACAGATGGTACAGGAGGTCAGCCCGACGTTGGTGTGTTTATCAGTGAACATAAGAGTAAGGCTGACAACGACCCCAATGCTCCACCCTTTGATGATCTCCGTAACTATGCCTATGAAGGCGGAGGCTCTACTGCTGGATCACTGTCATCACTTGCCTCAGGTATGTACTCACTCACTCACTCATTCACTCACTCACTCAGGTATTCATTCATTCATTTATTTATTCATTCATTCACTCACTCACTTGCCTCAGGTATGTACTCATTCACACACTCATTCATGCACACACTCACTCACTCACTCACTCATTCATTCATTCATTTATTTATTCATTCATTCATTCAGGTACTCATTCATTCACTCACTCACTACCCTCAGGTATTTACACACTCAGGTATTCATTCATTCAGGTACTCATTCATTCACTCACTCACTCGCCTCAGGTATGTACTCACTCACTTACACACTCAGGTATTCATTCATTCATTCACTCACGTACGCATTCATTCATTCATTAATTCATTCACTCACTCACTCACTCAACCATCTCACTTCACTCTCTCCACCACTCCACACTCAATACCAATTACCTTCTCACTCATACCACATCTCTCATACACACTCTCAATCGTTGTCTTTCTCGGGTGCCATATGACCTCGCTGTTGTGGCACCTAATATCAACCAATCAACCAACCAACCAATCAATTAATCAATCCCCATTTTCCAGGAACCGACGACAACGAACAAGACTTTGACTACCTGAACAACTGGGGTCCACGGTTCAGTAAGCTGGCAGACATGTACGGCCACGGTGAATCAGAGGAGGAAGAAGATCACTAGACAACTCACACACCCATCACTACTACCACCACTACTACTACTACCACCACCACTTACCACCTCCACCACCTCCTCCTCCAGCCACTAGAAGACACCTGCCTGCCTGCCTGCCTGCCTGCCTGCCTGCCTGCCTGCCTCAATGAGTGAAGTGTCTCCACCTTCTTCGCCTCATTGCTCCGGCGCGGGCATTGTTGTTGTTGTCGTCGACGCGTTACATTCCGACCAGGAGGACTCGTGGGGGGATTGTGTTATTATGAGGGAGGGAGAAAAGGGAGGGAGGAAGGAAGGAAGGAAGGGAGGGAGGGAGCCGTCCTAGTGTGTGTGTGTGTGTCTGTCTCGCGGCGACGAAGCCAAACGGAGGAGTCGGCGTAGAGAGGGGAAGGAAGGAAGGTGTGGTGGTCGGCCCATGATTCCTGTCTGTCACGTGTTGTTGCCTCTTGTTCCTCAGAGATGGATAGATAGATGGATAGATAGATGGGGTTGTTGTTGTGTTGTGCATCATGGAGGTTACCGGTTCCTCCAAGTTGTGCTAAGAAACACTACCTCACTCACTAAGCTGTAGGTCATCTGTTCTGTGGACGACTGTGGAGGATTTAGTAACCTCCAAAAGTTTGCCCACAACATTTTAACCCTCGTATGTAAAAAGATAAAAATACATTCAGTCTATTTGCCAGATTTTGAGGATATGTAATTGAATATATAATGATTAAAATTACCGTTTATTAACAAGGTACTGAAACCATCCTCATAATTATTATAATGGTAAATAACAAAGGCAAAACACACAGACTGAATCAAGTGTCGCCAGAACCTAAACCTCAGTCGTTGAAAAAGTAAGTGTGGGTGCGGCTCACAAAGTGTTTACGTGTGTAGTGGCGGCCCAAGGAGAAGGTTGGTGGTGAGCCTCCCTGTAAAGTGACGAGGCTAGGTGTTCATAAAGTATCCGGGGTAATGCTACGGCAAGGAAAACTCCCTAGATATAATTGGGGTAAAAGTCCGACTGTGAAAAGTCTCCATAAAAGAAAGGTTTTTTTTCTGAAGACATTTTTTTTGTTGTCACTAAAAATCTTGGGGTTAAAGTTTGACTGTGAAAAGTCTCCGTAAAAGAAAGATGTTTTTCTGTCCTTACAAAACATCTTGGATGGTGTATATTCTGTCACCCCTTCATATACCCCCTTCACAAACACCCCTTTCAATAAAGTCATCTCTCATATTATCAGCAACGGGAGATGAGATACAGTAATAATGACAAGAAGAAGAAGAAGGTGTAAACTGCATCACCTTAGTTAGCATCAATAAATCTGAGATACTTTATGAAGCTGAGTCTGGTTACTGAGTCGTGGGTTGTCCTCCTGCCGACCTCTCCAGTCACACACACACACACACAGTGCCAAGACAGTCAAGCAACACACAGAAAATAATAATAATAATAATAATATGTAAGTGACTGAATGTGAGAACTCCCTCTACAATCATGATGTGTGAAGTGTGGAAAACAAAATATTCCCCCTGAAGTTTAAGATGATATATATAGATACATACATACATACATACATACCTACATAATTATTAGTTGACCATATACAAGGTCGAGGTGTTTATAAAGATGGTGGACGCACTACTGTTAATGGCAGAGGAAAAACATTCCATAAAAGACACGTGTGTGTGTGTGTGTGTGTGTGTGTGTGTGTGATAGCGTACGGTAGGATGAAAGTGAAAGAAAAAAACCTCAATTTAAGTATTTATGTAATTTTTTTTTTGGTTGACCCGAGTTTATGTGCCAAGTATTAAAGGCAAATCAGATTTTGATTTGTGCATGAATGACAAAGTACATTATCTGTACTTATACTCAGTCATTTATTAATTATTACGTTTTAACTCCCACCACCCACTCCACCCACCCCTCCTACTCCACCTACTCCACCACCACCACCACCACAACCCACTGTGAAGCATATCAACCAGAAAATGATGTGAAATGCACCACAGAGAGACACACAAACAAACAAACTAACTAACTAAACGAATGAACTAAACGAGGCTAGCAACCCACCTCAACAAAGCAAGCTGATAATAAAAAGATAAAATAATAATAATAATAATAATGATAATAATAATCTATAATTCTAGTGTATTTGATAATAGTTTTTGAACAAGAAAATGATGTTAATGACGATTAGAAAAAATAACAGTGACTCCTCCTCCTACTCACTCACTCACTCACTCACTCACTCACTCACTCACTCACTCATCCCCTTGTAAACAAACAGAACACACAAACGAACAAACAAACAGTATCTCACGTTTATTTTAATTTATTTTTAGTTAACTGATCAGTACTGCTACTTAGGCTACTCATGTCTGTCTGTATGTCTGTCTGCAAACAACTCCTCAAACAGCAAACAGCAAGCATTCAAACAAACAAGCAAGCAAACAAGCAAGCAAGCACCTCCACTCATCCACCCACACCACCAACGGAACCAACCAACGAACGAACGCACGGATGGATTGAAACGGATGGATCGCTTAGCTGACTTTTACTCACAAATGAATCTCAGGCAGTACTGAAGTTAAATACATACATACATACATACATACACACATACATACATACATACATACATAAATAAAATAAATAAAGTAAATAAATAAATACACACATAACATAAATGAAATAAATGAAGTAAATACATAAATACAAACATACATAACATAAATGAAATAAATACATAAATAAATACATACATACATACATAAATGAAGTAAATACATAAATAGATAATAAAAAA
>JAWZYT010002837.1:30000-45000 GCA_034508575.1 Petrolisthes manimaculis | reverse complement strand
TTCTTTTTTATAATGCTCTCATAGTAGGATCTGATTCAGAGAAATTTGGCAGTTCCCCAGGCCGAAGTATTAATTAATTAATTAACAGGTACAGGTACAGTATATATATGTGATTTGAACCGTGATTTGTGTCATGTATCAATTCCAAAAAAAATGTATCCTTTGCTTATATGTCACAAACCCCAGAATTTCTCATCTTAGTGTCTCAACTGCATATGATACTCTTGTCAAGAAAGTTTGGCCTAGGGACAGATATGGTCAGAGTAGAACCATTTATAAAAGGGAGGTAAAGTTATTGTTGGCAAATTGGAGGCTACACATTCCTACACGCTATGCCAAGAACCTGCAGCCGTATGTGGGGCGATCCAAAGCCCCGCCCCGGCCAGCTGTATGGGGGCGATCCAAACCCCCGCCCAGCTGTATGGGGGCGATCCAAACCCCCGCCCAGCTGTATGGGGGCGATCCAAACCCCCGCCCAGCTGTATGGGGGCGATCCAAACCCCCGCCCAGCTGTATGGGGGCGATACAACCCCCCGGCCAGCTGTGTGTGTGTGACGTGGTGTGAAGGGTTTCGTAGCCTCCAGTTCGCCATCGACCGCTCATCTCCCGCAAAGGCTATGACGAAAGTTTTGTACCCTAATTCATATTAAGTTTGGTTTGAGAGTATCCAGAGGTGTCCTATAGGGTTTAACAAGAAGCCATCTATAGCTAAATAAATAAAAGCTTTTGTTTGATGTTTTTATGCTGTGATTTTACTGTGTCTGCATTGTCATCTGAAATAGACTAAAGCCTTTGTGTATATTCTCTTTTCTGTCATCCCTCAATCAATACAAACTCTACCGCGGTCATTGTGTGTTTATTTATTTATACAGAATATAGATTATTTACCGGTATTTATATAAACTCGACAAACTCCGCGGTCATCGTGTTATTATTTATATACAGAATATGTATTATACTATATATACCGGTATAATTATATTAATTTTTCTATGATCATTGGTATAAGTTTGCTTTTATTTACCGTATATACATAATATATATTTTTATTAATTTTTCTATGATTATTGGCATTAGATTGCTTTTATTTATATACAGAATATATATACCAGAATATTTATATTAATTTTTCTATGATTATTGGTATTAGTTTGCTATTATTTATATACAGAATATACTGTATATATTTATATTAATTTTTCTACGATCATGGGTATAAATTTGCTATTATTTATATACAGAATATACCGTATATACCAATATTTATATATATGTTGATGGACAGACGAGGGTCAATTATTTAAGTAATGGTTTTTCAGATAGACATACAAATTATCCACCAATATCCAGTCTTAATAATAATCCACAAAGTCAGTCAGTCAGTCAAAATAATTATCTAGGTGATTTTGAAGTTTGGAATAATCTGACATACATACAGTACATACAAGTGAACCCATTATAATTCTTGGTATCCTGTCCTAATTAATATCCAGGTGCTGTTTTTGGTAATTAATGTACAGGTAGTTTGGAATGATCCGACATACATACATACATACAGAACTGATATGTAAAGTTTAATATATACATACAGAACTGATATGTAATAATTGAATATATACAGAATTGATCCGTAATTATTGAATATATATGTATACAGAACTGACATGTAATATAATTGAATATACAGTACATGTATACAGAACTGACATGTAATATAATTGAATATACAGTATACAGAACTGATACATATAATAATTGAATATACTGTATACAGAACTTGTATGTAATAATTTAATATACCTGTATACAGAACTGACACGTAATATAATTGAATATACAGTATACAGAACTTATACGTGAAGTTTAATATAATATACAGAACTGATACGTATAATAATTAAATATATACAGAACCGATAGAAAAAAATAGGTAGATTTTGTAAGTAAAACCATTATTTTGTGTACAACTATTTACAACTCCCAAATTCATCTCTGTTTATTGGCACAGCTTGGAGGAAACAATAATATCCTTTTAATTTCACATAATAAGGTTAATTAAATACTCCCCTAATTTAAATGCTTATAATAAGGGTGATTTAGTGGAGATAAATTGGATATGGCACTATAAAAAAATTAAAAAAAAGATTGAGAGTTGCAACAGCGATGTCATGTGGCGCCCGAAGAAGAAGAGGAAGAAGTAAGTGATTTAGAGTTGCAACAGCGATGTCATGTGGCGCCCGAAGAAGAAGAGGAAGAAGAAAAAGTAAGGTGATTGATGAGAGGTGGGAGAGTAATAAATAGGATTGATTACTTAATTAATATTAGGTCACTATTTTCCCAAGAGGTCAGGTCAGGTCAGGTAAAATTGACTTATAGGAAAGACTTGATACTATTAAATTTTGTAATGTCCTTAAGTCAGGTTAGGTCAGGTCAGGTCAGGTCATTATCGGGTATAATTGGCTGGAAAAGACTATTATACTTTGATTAGGTCAGGTCAGGTCAGGTCATTCTCCATCAGGTAAAATTGACTGGTAATAAGAGATACTATTTGATTTAATGTCCAGGTCAGGTCAATATCAGGTATAATTGGCTGGTAATAATAAAGATACTATTTATAATAATATGGTCAGGTCAGGTCAGGTCAGGTCAATATCAGGTAAAATTAACTGGGAATAATAAAAATACTATTTATAATAATATGCTTAGGTCAGGTCAGGTCAGGTCAATATCAGGTAAAATTGGCTGGGAATAATAAAGATACTATTAATAATAATATGGTATGGTCAGGTCAGGTCAGGTCAATATCAGGTATAATGGTTTGGGAATAATAAAATACTATATGTAATAATATGCTAAGGTCAGGTCAGGTCAGGTCAGGTCAATATCAGGTATAATTGGCTGGTAATAATAAAGATACTATTTGTAATAATATGGTTAGGTCAGGTCAGGTCAATATCAGGTATAATTGGCTGGTAATAATAAAGATACTATTTATAATAATATGCTTAGGTCAGGTCAGGTCAGGTCATTCTCTATCAGGTAAAAAATAGGTTTGTAAAGACGATAATTTATACTATTTGTTTAACTTTAATCATAAAAAAACAAATTAAGGATCATTATTCAACGTTTTTTTAGTGTTTATGTGAAGGTGAAAACACACATACATACATACATACATACATCAGGTGACAGGTAAGGTAAGGAGTGACCTGCTGGTGTTACAGGTCATTACAGGTCATTATAAGATTAATTAAATAGAATAATAATGAAAAACAAATTCTATTTAACATTTGAATGTTTCGAATGGGAAAAAATAATGAGGATATTATTATATTATATTGAAAACAAACAACAACTGCATTAATTATAATGAAAAGTAATAATAATAATAATGATAATAATATGAATAATAATGATAACTAGTAAAAAAAAAAAATAGAATAATATAACATTTCTTAATTATAGAATGTTGAGTTGAATGTAAACAAACACTAATATAACACACGACTGCATTAATTATTATGAAAGTAAGTAAGAAAATAATAATAATAATAATAATAATAATAATAATAACTAGAAAAATACAAACAAAAAATAGAATAATATAAAATTTCTTGAATATCGAATGTGGAGTTGAATGTAAACAAACCCTAACAACAACACAACTGTATTAATTATTATAAAAATAAATAATAATACTAATAAAAATAATAATAATAATAACTAGAAAAATACAAACAAAAAATAGAATAATATAAAATTTCTTGAGTATCGAATGTTGAGTTGAATATAAACATACCCCAACAACACACAACTGTATTAATTATTATAAAAATAAATAATAATACTAATAAAAATAATAATAATAATAATAATAACTAGAAAAATACAAACAAAAAATAGAATAATATAAAATTTCTTGAATATCGAATGTAGAGTTGAATGTAAACAAACCCCAACAACACACAACTGCATTAATTATTAAAAGAAAGTAAGTAAGTAATAATAATAATAATAATAACTAGAAAAATACAAACAAAATATAGAATAATATAAAATTTCTTGAATATCGAATGTTGAATTAAATGTAAACAAACCCCAACAACAACAACACATGGCCGTCTCAGTCACATTTGGGGTAACTAAGGTATTTAAACTTTTATTTCCTTTTATTTCGTCTGTTTGGGTCGAATTCCACAGTCGTTCGTAGAGGTTTGTTTGTTTGTTTGTTTGTTTGTTAGTAAGCATGCAAACGAAAGAATCTTGGGCCGTGTATAATTATGACTTGGGCTGAATTGTGGTTTGTACTCATACAAACGAAAGAATCTTGGTTTTTGTGGTTTGTAAACATACAAACAAAAGAATATTAGCCACGTTAATGACGTATGACGGAATTTGGTGAGTAAACTATACAATAATAATTCATTTCTGTATTGGGGGGGTCGGGGGGGGGGTGCGGGAGTAGGGGACAGGCTTGGGGGGGTCGGGGGGGGGGTGCGGGAGTAGGGGACAGGCATGGGGGTGGGTGGGAATAGGGGACAGGCTTAGGGGTGTCGGGGGGGGGGGGGGTGCGGGAGTAGGGGGACAGGCTTGGGGGGGGTGAGGGGATAGGCTTTCTACCGCCCCCCCCCCCCCAAGCCTGTCCCCCTATTCCCGCACCCCCCCAACCCCCCCCCAAGCCTGTCCCCTACTCCCGCACCCCCGTAATGGCTTTGGTGAGTAAGTTGGGCTGAGTGTGGTTGGTTAGTTGGGAAGCTCACAAACCAATACCACTTAATTAATGAGAGAGAGAGAGAGAGAGAGAGAGAGAGTAAGTGAGTGAGTGAGTGATGTATCAAAAAATATTATTAATGAGAGAGAAAGAGAGAGAGAGAGAGAGTGAGTGAGTGAGTGAGAGACAGACAGATGTATCAAAAGAATATTATTAATGAGAGAGAGAGAGAGAGAGAGAGAGAGAGAGAGAGAGAGAGAGAGAGAGAGAGAGTAAGAGAGAGAGAGAGAGAGAGAGATTATTAATGTGATAATATACTTATAACTTAGTACATTGGAGCACCTTGATTCCTCCAAAGTCTATTATTATACTGTACCAGGAAACAGAACCAAAGGAATAACAAATAATGGTGTTTTGTTGTTGCTTGGAATAGTTTGGAGGAATCATTTGCTCCGGATTTATATAATGTAATGTTTACAGTACATACATACATACATTCATTCATTACATTCTTTTTCCTTACTCCTTCTCTCCATTCATCCTTCCTTCCCCTCCTTACCTCCTTCCCTCCCTCCCCTCTTTTCCTTCTCTCCCCTCCTTACCTTTCCTCCTCTCCCTCCCCTCCTTTCCTCCCCTCTTTTCCCTCCCTCCTTCCCTCCCTCCCCTCCTTCCCTCCCTCCCCTCCATACTTAACCTTTATATTTCCTGTACAGTATTTCACACAACAACAACAACAACAACAATTAATTTATTGGTGGAGATAAACATAAAAAATATTTAATTATTTTATTATTGGTATATTTCATTACAAGTCTTATAATAAAAACATTTATTAATATAAAATAGTTTAATACAATACCGGTATACTTTTATACATAAAGTCTTATAATAAAAACATTTATTATTGAGCTGTTTACTTATACAATATTTTAATACAATATACAGTACTTTTAACTTAGATTATATATTTTATAATGTGTTCAGTGCAAATAATGTTTATATTTATATGATAACTAAACTAATAATCTTTATAAAAAAGGAACATAATATTCTGATTAAAAAAATATAAATATAACTTAATAATTCCAATATATACACAACAATTATTATCAATACAATCTATAAAACAAAATTAAAAATTTAAATAAAATGTAAAATTATTCTGATAAACAATATATAATAAATTAATAAATCTTTTACAGTATAAAGTTTTATGTAGTTAACATTTAATATGAACATTCCTTATATTAATTAAATAATAAAAATAAATTTAAAATAATTATATCTATTATTATAAGGTGTTATAAGGTGTTACAAGGTGTTATAAGGTCCATCCTTTCCTTGGTATTCTTCTATGTTGTTATAACTGTTGTATCCTGAATTAGTGAGTGGTTGTGTGTGTGTGTGTGTGTGTGTCCTTACACTATCTTTATCTTTATCTCTTCCTCTGCCGGCACATGACCAAAGGAATCATTTCACTTTGGATTTATATTTATAATGTTTGACATCATCACCGCTCATTTTGGAACAGGTGAGAGGTCTGGGTGGGGTGAGTGGAAAGGATAGATACCTTGCCACTCTCATTCCCTTCTCTGTATAAATAGGGATAAGACTTGGACTTGTAGATGTAGTAGGTTGATGAGTAATATTGAGGGGTTGTAGTGATAGTTGTTGACGTTCCATTGATAACCTCAGTAGACGACTCAGTTCTTGGTATACATAGGAGAGTGGAGGTACCTTAGTGAGATCAATATTATACATAGCATTTACTAACTCATGCAAACCTCCTTCCCATAATTCCTTGTGACTACTGGTAGATGTCTTTATATGATACAGTATTAATCCCTTTAACAAGTAGCCCAAACTTCTGATGTCTAACTCCGGTGCATTTCTCTTGAGTTGTTCCTCTTCATCAGTGTGTCCCCAGTCTTCCATCACAGCCAGTCCAAAGTCCAGTAGATAGGTCACTGGTGAGTCTTTATCTTCCTTGGTTGACAGTATAATGTTAATGCCATGAAGGTCATTATGTGTACAACCCAAGGCGTGTATATCCATGACATTCTTAGTGACGGAGAGGAACACCTTCAACCACCACGAGTCTTTGTCAACGATATCGTCACCAGGTTTGGATATTTGTAATAACTTTCCTTCACAGAAAGTCATAATTATCACTGGGGAATCAATAGCCAGAGCCAATAGTCTAGGAGCACCTCCTGCTCCTTTAAGTTCATGTAATATGGAACCCTCATCAATAAAGAAATGATTAGGAAATACATTATCTTTAAGGGGTGACTTTTTGACTGCTAACATGCCTTTATAACGGACTAGAGTTACCAAACCACTAACACCTTGTCCAAGACATTTAATATTCTCACAATCCTTTTCAATCTCTTGATGAGTCCTTAAGATGGCTACACTCTCACCATCCTTCAGCTCCAGACACTCATCCTGCAGGAGTTGTCGTCCTCTTGCCTCAGTGGAAATCCTTTCCTCCTCAAGGTAAAGATCCGAAGAACGAGTCATGTCGTTACAACCTGCTTCAGCCATTGTCTTTGTGTTTGGAGTGGAAATGTTATAGTAATCAACTTGTCAAACGTTTATTCTCACTTGTAATTACTGTGATGTTATAGTAATCAAGTTGTAATGGGAGGTTATAGTAATCAACTTGTCAAACGTTTATTCTCACTTGTAATTACTGTGATGTAATAGTAATCAAGTTGTAATGGGAGGTTATAGTAATCAACTTGTCAAACGTTTATTCTCACTTGTAATTACTGTGATGTAATAGTAATCAAGTTGTAATGTGAGGTTATAGTAATCAACTTGTAATGTGAGGTTATAGTAATCAAATTGCCAAAAGTTAAATCTTGGTTTGATTAATCTGAGTTGAGTAAAGATAATGATATGGACTAGAAATATTTGTAGTCAACCTAGAATATATAGTACCATAGTGAATGTGTAGTGTTGTGGGTAGAGTAGTGAAGATGTGTGTTGTATGTAGTGAAGATGTGTTGTGTTGTGAGTAGTGAAGATGTGTTGTGGTGTAGTGAAGATGTGTTGTGGGTAGAGTAGTGAAGATTTTTTTGTGGGTAGTGAAGATGTGTTGTGTTGTGGGTAGCGTAGTGAAGATGTGTGTTTTAGGTAGTGAAGATGTTTGTGTTATGGGTAGTGAAGATGTGTTGTTTTATGGGTAGTGAAGATGTTTTGTGGGTAGTGAATATATGTTGTGTTGTAGGTAGTGAAGATGTGTGTGTTGTGGGTAGTGTAGATGTGTGTTGTGGGTAGTGAAGATGTGTTGTGTAGTGTTGTTGGTAGTGAAGATGTGTGTGTTGTGGGTAGTGAAGATGTGTGTGTTGTGGGTAGTGAAGATGTGTGTTGTGGGTAGTGAAGATGTGTTGAAGGTAGTGAAGATGTGTGTGTTGTGGGTAGAATAGTGAAGATAGGTTTCGTGGGTAGTGAATGTGTAGTGAAGATATGTGGATTTTAGTAGTAAAGATGTGTGGATTTTGGTAGTGAAGATGTGTGGATTTTGGTAGTGAAGATGTGTGGATTTTGGTAGTGAAGATGTAGCAAAAATTATATTATGTTACTGAACATATGCTTATGGTAGTGAAGATGTTATTTTGATAGTGAAGATGTACTGAAGATGCGATATTGGTAGTGAAGATATGATTATGGTAGTGAAGATGTGTAATTAGTAAGAAAGATTGTTAAATTTTTGTAGCGAAGATATGTGGACTTTGGTAGTGAAGATGTGTGAAGCATGGATTATGGTAGTGAAGATGTGTGGAGCATGGATTTTGATAGTGATGATGTTTTTTTTATAGTTAAGATGTGTGGAATATTTTATAATGAAATTTGGATTTTAGTAGTGAAGATGTGTGGATTTTGCTAGTGAAAATGTAGTGAAGATGTGATTTCCATAGATATAGGTAGTTGAGATATGTAGATTTTGGTAGTGAAGATGTGTTGAGCATAGATTTTGATAGTGAAGATGTGTAATACATTAATATTGATAGAGAAGATGTATGGATCGTAGATGTTGGTAGTGAAGATGTGTGGATCATAAATATTGGTAGTGAAGATGTGTGAAACATTAATTTTGGTAATGAAGATGTATGGATCGTAGATGTTGGTAGTGAAGATGTGTGAATGATGGATTTTGGTAGTGAAAATGTGTAGATCATAAATATTGGTAGTGAAGATGTGTGAATGATGTATTTTGGTAGTGAAGATGTGTAAAACATGAATTTTGGTAGTGAAGATGTATAAAAAAAAAATTGGTCGTGAAGATGTGTGACACATGAATTTTAGTAGTGAAGATGTGTGAATGATAGATTTTGGTAGTGAAGATGTGTGGATCATACATTTTGGTAGTGAAGATGTATGGAGCAAAGAGTTTAGTAGTGAAGATGTGTGGATATTAGCTTTTAAGTGTGGATATTGATAGTGAAGATGTGGATTATGGTAGTGAAGATGTGAATATTTGATAATGGTAGTGAAGATATGATGATTGTAGAGAAGATGTGTTGGTAGTGAAAATGGTATTTGGGTAGTGAAGATACATATGAATATTGGTTGTGAAGATGTAATTTTGGTAGTGAAGATGTACTGAAGTGGTTTAAGTAGGTACTAGTAGTGAAGATGAGACTATGGTAGTGAAGATATGATATTCAAGATGTTATTGGTAGGGAAGATGTTTTAATTTTGATAGTGAAGATGTGTTGTGTGTAGTGGAGATGTTATTTTGGAAGTCATGTATGGAAATTGGTAGTGAAGATGTGTTTTGGGGAGTAAAGATGTTCATATCTTCACTACCAAAATCTACATATCTTGACTACCTATATCTATGGAAATCACATCTTCACTACCATAATCTCATCTTCACTACATCTTCACTACCAAAATGCACACATCTGCACTATAAAAAAACCACACATCTTCACTATAAAAAACACATCATCACTATCAAAATACACACATCTTCACTACCAAAATCGATGCTCCACAAATCTTCACTACCAAAACCCAAACTTTATATCTTCACTACCAAAACACAAACTTTACAACGTCTTCACTACCAAAATCCACACTTTCTTCACTATAAAACCCCACATATCTTCACTATTAAAATCCACACATCTTAACTACTAAAATCAATGCTCCACACATCTTCCCTACTCTACCCACAGCACATCTTCACTATCCAAAGCATATCTTCACTACACACAAAACATCTTCACTACCGACAACACAACACTTCTTCACTACCCATAACACACCACATCTTCACTACCTACAACACATCTTCACTACCCATAACTTATCTTCACTACCTACAACACATCTTCACTACCTACAACACACATCTTCACTACCCACAACACAACACATCTTCACTACCCACAACACTACACAACACATCTTCACTACCCACAACACTACACAACACATCTTCACTACCCACAACACTACACAACACATCTTCACTACGTACAACACATCTTCACTACTCTACCCACAACACTACACATTCACTATACTATACATTCTGGGTTGACTAATCTTAACTACCACCCACCCACATCTTACCTACCTACCTACCAACCACCCACATCTTACCTACCTACCTACCTACCACCCACATCTTACCTACCTACCTACCTACCACCCACATCTTACCTACCTACCTACCTACCACCCACACACATCTTAACTACCACCCACCCACCCACATCTTACCTACCTACCTACCACCCACATCTTACCTACCTACCTACCTACCACCCACATCTTACCTACCTACCTACCTACCTACCTACCACCCACATCTTACCTACCTACCTACCCTTCCACATCTTACCTACCTACCTACCACCCACATCTTCCCTATCTACCTACCTACCACCTACATCTTAAACACCACCCACATCTTCCCTACCTCCTACCCTTCCACACACATCTTCCCTACCTCCTACCCTTCCACACACATCTTACCTACCTACCTACCCACCCACCCACCCACATCTTAACTACCTCCCACCCACTACCCACCTACCCACCCACTACCCACCTACTACCTACCTACCCACATCTTACCTACCATCCCCAACTCCCAAAAATGTTCATGGTTCATTCCATGATAAATTGTGACACTTCAACGCATCTTCACTACTCACCAGAGATAAGTATTGACATCTTCACTACCTGGTGTGACATCTGATTGGGGGGTGGGGGTGCGAGTGGGGACCAAGAATTTCTCTTTGAAGGGGGAGTATTGTGTCGGCTCGAATCAGCTACCCGCCACAAGCATTAATCAACCCTCTCGCCTGATGGGTTCTAATAGTATAGCAAGCAGGAAACCATATCTAAATTCATGTATTCCAGGTTCACTCTAAAACTTTGTATATAATGTGTATTGTAACCTGTATGAATAAACAGATTAAAAACCACAATCTCTTAGTCTCCTTTCAAACCTCACCAGGAGACTACTGTAGCAGCCCTGTAAAGGCACACCTCTACAGTATAGAGTGGCAGAAGCTAGAATCAGCTACCTGCCACAAACATCAGCCCTCTCGCCTGATGGGTTCTAATAGTGTAGCAGGCAGGAAACCTTATATTCATATATTCCAGATTGACTACAACTATTGTCACATGATCATATTCCAGGTTGACTACAACTATTGTCACATGATCATATTCCAGGTTGACTATAAAACTTTATTTCACTAGACCTGCACCTTGAGGGAGAGAATGAGATCATCGGTCACCACTAAGAATGTGGAACTCTTCTACATTCGTCTATTGCTGACGCATAAACGCGGTCCTAGACATGGAAGAGCACAATCCTCGAGATTATCAACCATACCAACGACAGAAACCAATTAAGGGGACACATACGCGAGGACCAGTCCGGCATTTAGAAGAGGTACCTCTTCTAAATACCGGACTGGTCCTCTACATCGGAGAAGACCAACATACTCGCGTATGTGTCCCCTTAATTGGTTTCTGTCGTTGGTATGGTTGATAATCTCGAGGATTGTGCTCTTCCATGTCTAGGACCGCGTTTATGCGTCAGCAATAGACGAATGTAGAAGAGTTCCACATTCTTAGTGGTGACCGATGATCTCATTCTCTCCCTCAAGGTGCAGGTCTAGTGAAATAAAGTTTTATAGTCAACCTGGAATATGATCATGTGACAATAGTTGTAGTCAACCTGGAATATGATCATGTGACAATAGTTGTAGTCAATCTGGAATATATGAATATAAGGTTTCCTGCCTGCTACACTATTAGAACCCATCAGGCGAGAGGGCTGATGTTTGTGGCGGGTAGCTGATTCTAGCTTCTGCCACTCTATACTGTAGAGGTGTGCCTTTACAGGGCTGCTACAGTAGTCTCCTGGTGAGGTTTGAAAGGAGACTAAGAGATTGTGGTTTTTAATCTGTTTATTCATACAGGTTACACATTATATACAAAGTTTTAGAGTGAACCTGGAATACATGAATTTAGATATGGTTTCCTGCTTGCTACACTATTAGAACCCATCAGGCGAGAGGGTTGATTAATGCTTGTGGTGGGTAGCTGATTCGAGCCGACACAATACTCCCCCCTCAAAGAGAAATTCTTGGTCCCCACTCGCTCCCCCACCCCCCAATCAGATGTCACACCAGGTAGTGAAGATGTCAATATTTATCTCTGGTGAATAGTGAAGATGCGTTGAAGTGTCACAATTTATCATGGTTGAATAGCCTTCCTCTTCAAATGATAGCAAATTATCTGCCGTGAAATCCTGTATTTATTGGAAGCACTTTGTTTAGTCATGCCTCCCTTGACATCTGCAATTGCTTTCTTATTTGGGTCAGAGCTTAACCCTTAGAGACCGGAGCACGACATACACCGTCATACATAAAGGCCGGCTCATGACATACACCGGCATACGTAAAGGCAGGCTCACGACATACACCGTCACACGTAAAGGCCGGCTCATGACATACACCGTCATACATAAAGGCTGGCTCATGACATACACCGTCATACATAAAGGCCGGCTCATGACATACACCGTCATACATAAAGGCCGGCTCATGACATACACCGTCACACATAAAGGCTGGCTCATGACATACACCGTCACACATAAAGGCTGGCTCATGACATACACCGTCACACATAAAGGCTGGCTCATGACATACACCGTCACACATAAAGGCTGGCTCATGACATACACCGTCACACATAAAGGCCGGCTCATGACATACACCGTCACACATAAAGGCTGGCTCATGACATACACCGTCACACGTAAAGGCCGGCTCATGACATACACCGTCACACATAAAGGCCGGCTCATGACATACACCGTCACACATAAAGGCTGGCTCATGACATACACCGTCACACGTAAAGGCCGGCTCATGACATACACCGTCACACGTAAAGGCCGGCTCATGACATACACCGTCACACGTAAAGGCCGGCTCATGACATACACCGTCACACGTAAAGGCAGGCTCATGACATACACCGTCACACGTAAAGGCCGGCTCATGACATACACCGTCACAGCGATTTAGCGTTATTTCGAGCCATGTAGGGCTCGATTTTCTTGTTAACGGGCGTAGTGAAGATGTATTGGTAGTGAAGATGTCGTATTAGTAGTGAAGATGTAATATTGGTGGTGAAGATGTTATATTGGTAGTGAAGATGTTATATTGGTGGTGAAGATGTTATATTGGTAGTGAAGATGTTATATTGGTGGTGAAGATATTATATTGGTAGTGAAGATGTTATATTGGTAGTGTGTCACGAGTCAAAAATTGACTCGTGACATATTAGCCAATGTGAAGCAGAGATAAGTGGAAGATAATATCTTCACTACCATATTATGTCACATCGTCCTTTATATTCAGTGGGAGATGAATATCTCTGCTACACATCTATACTATTGTCATTATGTTTAGTGACATCTTTACTATTGGATAGAAGATGTCACTACTTTAATTATAATGTAAGAATTAGGAAGTTATGTAACGTTTCTAGTTACTTTCCAGGTTAACTATGAAATACATATACAAATTGTAACCTGTGGAAGAAAGACACCTTTGATCTTTGACCTTTGACCAATAATAAACATAAAGAAAGGAGAGTTCTTTCTTTAAACCTAGCTAACTCGTAATAGGAGTTGTGTACTTGGGAATTATATTTGCATATATATCGGAGTTACCCACAAAAATTAAATAATTGTTGATAAACCCCGAAAAGGTTCGTTACATTGGCGCCCGAGCAGGGGCACGATTTTTGCATTGAATTCCAATCAACACGTACACATCTTGACGAGTTAGTTAGGTTATAATTGCCAGGAATTAAGGCAGAGAAATAACGGAAGAAATGAATTAAAATGGCTACCGTAAAAGAACTTATGCAGGAAGCCAGTGACTTGGGTTACGAGGGAAAAGAGGAAATACAGGAGTATGTAAGACGTCGCCAAGATGAGGAAAGAGAAGAACGAGCAAGACAAAAGGAACAAAGAGAAATAGAAAAAGAAAAAAGAGAAACAGAAAAGGAACAGAGAGAATATGAAGAAAGAAAAGAACAACGAGAATTCGAAAAACTGAAATTTGAACATGAGAAAGAAGTGTTGCAATTGAGACTGCAAACTGTTAATGATAATCTAAATGGTTCTAGTGTTGTAAATGCGACCGCAGCCACACCACGTTTGCAATTGTCAAAGTACGTCGAAGGAAATGATATCGAGCCATTTATCGAACGTTTTGAAATGGTTGCAGATACATACAACTTAGATGAAGCAATCAAGAGGCTCGAATTTATGAACTTGTTCGACGGAAAGCCACTTAATATTCTCCACCGACTCGATGCGTCAACTCGAGATTATGAAAGCATGAAAAAAGCTTTACTACAGGCATATGGGTTAACAGTCGAAGATGCCCGGAATCAATTCCAGCGTGCATTCTTGCAAGATAAGGAGACTGTTGCTCAATTTGGTGCACGCCTCACCCGTTACCTGGATCAATGGCTAGAAAAGGACGAAACACCTAAGACTCTCGATGGATTACCAGACCTATTACTCCGTTACTCAGGTTAAGACCAACAAGGTCAAGAGCTTGAAGGAAATGGTTGAGATGTCTGACGCACATTTCTCTGCTTACGGGTACCATACACGTAAGCAGGGGTATAAGAATTTTAATAATCAGTCGAATGAAGGTCAGTCACAACAGCACCTTCAAGCTCTTGACCTTGTTGGTCTTAACCTGAGCCAACAATTCCTT
>JAWZYT010002837.1:0-12500 GCA_034508575.1 Petrolisthes manimaculis | reverse complement strand
TACGTTACTGACATTAGACGCAAGGTGTTTATCTAAGCGACGTTTGAAGCTGTCTACGGTATTACAGTCTATTACGTTACTGACATTAGACGCAAGGTGTTTATCTAAGTGACGTTTGAAGCTGTCTACGGTATTACAGTCTATTACGTTACTGACATTAGATGCAAGGTGTTTATCTAAGTGACGTTTGAAGCTGTCTACGGTATTACAGTCTATTACGTTACGGGGAAGCCCATTCCATAAGTTGACGACTCGGTTAAAAAAGAAATTCTTGGATTCGTGTGAATTAAAAGATTTACCTATGATTTTACAGCCGTTACCTCTCGTGTAGTTTGATTAATCGATAGTGTGAGAGAGAGAGAGAGAGAGAGAGAGAGAGAGAGAGAGAGAGAGAGAGACAGAGAATAGGTTATGTGTGTGTGTGGAGAGAGAGAGAGAGAGAGAGAGAGAGAGAGAGAGAATTGGTTATATATGTGTGTGTGTGTGTGGAGAGAGAGAAAAAAAAAGAAATTAGTTGTGTGTATGTGTGTGTGTGGAGAGAAAGATAAAAAAAGAGTAAAAAAAACATCATCAACAACAAAAACAACATCAAAAACAAAAAAACAACAACAACAACAACAACAATAAAATCACCTCTGAAAATGCACCACATATTTTTCGTGGACTCGAACTTGGGACCATGATAATGTTTGTATGTGTGTATGTATGTATGTTGGTTAAATTTATGTGTGTATGTATGTATGTTTGTTAGTTGTATAAATTTGTGTATGTATGTTTGTGTGTGTGTGTATCTATGTATGTTGTATAAATTTGTGTATGTTTGTATGTTGTATAAATTTGTGTATGTGTGTATGTTGGCTAGGTGTATAAATTTGTGTATGTATGTTTGTGTGTATCTATGTATGTTGTATAAATTTGTGTATGTTTGTGTGTGTGTATCTATGTATGTTGTATACATTTGTGTATGTTTGTATGTGTGTTTGTTGGTTAGGTGTATAAATGTGTATATGTTTGTGTGTATGTATATATGTTGGTTATTTGTAGAAATTTATGTATGTTTGTATGTATGTTGGTTAGTTTTACGTATGTATGTATGTTAGTTTGTTGTATAAATGTATGTATGTATGTATGTTAGTTTGTTGTATAAATTTGTGTATGTTTGTATGTATGTATGTATGTTAGTTTGTTGTATAAATTCATATATATTGTTACGTGGCCATGTAACACTCGTATAAAACAGGTATAGTCAGATGGTAGTGAAGATGTGTTAATGTTAGTGAAGATGTTAGTGAAGATGTGTTGTCTTCACTTATGAGGGTTAATGGCAAGGCAGATAATGTCTCTCTCTATTTATTAAGTTTAATAGCTAACCTGGAAAGCTAAACTAAAATATAATAATACAATCATATAACAACATGTAACAATATATGTATGTATATTTGTATGTATGTTAGTTAGTTGTATAAATGTATGTATGTTTGTATGTATGTTGGTTAGTTGTATAAATTTATGTATGTATGTTTGTATGTATGTATGTTGGTTTGTTTTTGTTTAATTAATTTTCTACCTACTTTCCTCCCTCCTTACCCTCTTTTCTCCTCTCCTCCCTCCTCCATTCCCCTCTCTTTCCTTCTCTCCATCTTTCCTCCTCTCTTCTTTCTTTCCTCCTCTCTTCTCTCCTTCCATTACTCTATTTTCTCCTCTCTTCTCTTCCCTCTCTCCTTCCTCCTCTCCTCCCTCTCTGTCTTCCTCTATTCTCTCTCCTTCCATTCCTCTCTTTCTTTCTCTCATTCCTCCCTTCTTTCCTCTATCCTTCTCTCTTCACTCTTCCCTCCCTCCTTCCTTCCTTCCTTCCTATTCTCTTCCTCCAACTCTTTCCTCCTCTCCTTCCTCCCTCCTTTCACTCTCTTTCCTTTCCTCCCTCTTCCCTTCCTCCATCTCTTTCTTCCTCTTCCCTCCGTTTTTCTCTACTCTCCGTCCATTTCTTTCCTCCCTTCTCCCTCCTATAACCCTCTCCCTCCCTTCCTCTCTCCCTTGTCCCTCCCTCCTCCTCTCTCCCTCTCTCCAATAACCCTCCCTTCTCTCCTATAACCCTCTCTCCCTTGTCCCTCCCTCCCTCACCCTCTCACTCTTCCCCAAGGCTGTGTGTGTGTGTGTGTGAGTGTGTGTGTGTGTGTGTGTGTGTACTCGTTCGTCCCCCCCCACCCCCACCACACCACCACCACCCCACACCCCGAGGCAGCAAGAGGGACGGTTGGTTATGGTGGTGGTGGTGGCGTGTGTGTGTGTATGTGTGTGTGTACAACTACGAGAGAGAGAGAGAGCAAGAGAGAGAGAGAGCGCGTCATTCTGTCAGTTGAGGGCAAGCGGTGCACACACACACACGCAGACTGCACCGCTGCCGCCGCCGCTTACAACAACCAACCCACAACCCACCACAATCATCATCACCTTACCCCAACCTCAAACCTTCATTCTACAACTCTACAACCAACCAACCAACAACCACTGGACCAGACAAGCAACCCAAGTCTAACAGCTATTTTTGTGTTGTGTTGTGTGTGTGTGTGTCACCAACCAACCAACTCACACTCACTCACTCACTCCTGCCTGTGTGTGTGTGTATCTGTGTGTGTAGTAGTAGGAGTAGCAGCATTGGGAAGAATCTAAACTAACTACACCTACTCTACAATCAACACAGTGTGGGTGGGGACCGTACTAAGTGTTTGTGTTTGTGTTTGTGTGTGTGTGTTGGGAACTCTTCTACTACGCATGTGTTATCTTGACGTGGTGATCGAGTGAGTTTGTAGTGAAGGAAGGAAGGAGAACTTTTTCGTGGCTGGCACTTTTCTGGATAAACTTTACGTGTGTTTTGCCTGCCTGTGTGTGTGTATTTGCAGCAAAGGATTACCGACTGACAACTCTACGATAACTGAAACCAAGAATCAAAACACAAAACAAACAAACAAACACACACATAGTACAGGACGTTTGTGTGTGAAGTGAGAGAAGTCTTTGAGAAGGAGGATCGCGACGCTAACTTAGGGTGTATTACCAGTGTGTGTGTGTGTGTATATGTGTGTGTAGGGGTGGCGTGGCTCTCTCGCACCCCAAAGCAGACAGAAATACACACGCAAGCACGCATCTCTGTCACACCCAAGGCAAAACATAAAAAAAAAACACACATGCGCATTTCTCTGATCACACCCAATTATAAAAACACTCGTATTTCCCTCACACTCAAAGCAGATTGATATCGACCCACGAACATAGTGCTTTGTCGCATCTCGCCAATTGTGTGTGAGAGAGAGAACGAGAGTGAGAGAGTGCCAGTAAGGAGGTTATAAGAGTACTTGTCGGCTCTTGGCTATAAAGGGAGAGGTCATCTATCTGTTGTAGCATACTTTAACCTCTGTGTCGAAGCCTTATTAGAACTACGCCGACCCTCATCTCTTGTTGTCACAGCCTTACATCTACGCCGACCTTCTCTGTCGCAGCCTCAGACGGAGAGACGCCGCCCTTCATCTCTGTCACAGCCTCACAAACGGACACCAGCCTAATACGGACAGACGGACGTTTCTGTGACAAGCAAAGGACACCAGCCTTTCATCTCTGTCACAGCATCACGGAAGGACACCAGCCTCATCTCTGTCACAGCCTCTCACAAACGGACACCAGCCTCATCTCTGTCACAGCCTAATACGGACGGAAGGACGGACGTTTCTGTATCTACAATCAACCAACATTCAGTCAGTCAGTACAGGAGCAGCAGAACGTCTTGAGAAAATAATTACGTACCATACCGTACAGGAAAATAATATGATTTGCAGTGAGTGATTAGATAATTGTCAATTATTAACACCAGTGACCCCGAGACCTTCGTGTATGTGTGTGTAAGAGAGAGAGAAAGATAGTTTTGTTTTTATGAGTGAATTTGAATCCTAACGGTGTGTGTGTGTGTGTGTGTAACTGAAAATAACGGCCCGTGGTTGCCAAAGCTTTATAAGTTTGTATGTAGGTTGAATTTGAAATCCCAAAGCGTTGTTGTGTAACTGAATGAAGAACAAGACTGTTGGCAAAGCTTAATCATTATTTAGTCCAGCTTTGTTTGGTGCAATACATACATACATACATACTATAGCTTGTGACGTGAAGCTTTGTACAGCAGTCAGTCTATCTTGTGTTTTATTTAGCTTTGTGTGTGTAGCTGTGGAATAATATACCATAATACTAACAAGTGTAGTGAGTGAATGGTGTTGATGAGCTAAAAATAATAATAATAATATGAAATCTGTACATCAGTGTTTTAAAGCAGTGTTGTAACAGAAAAATAAACACATACAATACAAACATATAATCGTTGGGAAAAAAATTAAATAAGCCACTAATTTGACAAGCTTATTTTTTCGTGAAAGTTTAAGTTTGGAAAATAAAGTAAGTACAAACCAAAACAGCATAGGCCTATACAGTTACACAGCCTTGTGAAATAGTAAGAAAATACCGGTACGCTTTGTAGAAAAAAACTAAAATAATAGATGATATGAATAAGTTAAACCATAAATGAAAGTTCAAAGAAAGTAAAATAGAGTACAAAATTAAATCAAGAGAAAACTACACAAATTAATACTACTACTACTAATAATACTGCTACTACTACAACAACTACTACTACAACAACAACTACTACTGCTACTACTACTATTTCTACAACTACTACTACTTCTACTACAACAAGATGGGTTTGCCTTGCATCGACGGTTTGGCCAACTCTGGTTTATTGGGTCACATTTTGGCGCTAAAGGAACAGAAGAACCGGTCTGGTGGTCGTGGTGTGGCCAGAAGGAGGCTACACTTCTCAAACAACACCCCTTCATCCTCCTCATCCTCCTCCTCTGAAAACAACTATAATAACAATAACTCACAACTACAACTACAACAAAGACAAAAGAACCTAAAATTCGCCAGCCAGCAACTTGAAGCCGACGCCAAGGACGACGCCAAAAGATGGAATTTCAACTTCACTTCGATGAGACCAAAACCTGACGAAGGGAAAGTCGAAGTGGAAGGAGAACGAGAACGAAGAGGATTGAACTGGAAGCCTGTTATTGAGGATGAACACAATACTGCCCCTCTCTACTATGCTCCTTCATCCTATCCCATCCTTGCTGTGTCTGGTGGTTCCTCCTCTTCCTCCTCCTCCTCCTCCTCCTATTCTTCATCTTTGTCCAGTAATCAACATGTTTCTTCGGCCAGTACTTCGTCATCCACTCACAGTCTGGCTTTTTCAACTTATAATAATGTCGCCCCTCCTTTCTCTTCCTCCTCATCTTCTTTCTCCTCTTCCTCCTCATCTTTCTCCTCTTCCTCCTCCTCTTTCTCTTTCGCTTTATCTTTCTCTGCCTCCTCCTCTCCTCCATGCCATCCTGCTTTTAATAATAATAATAATAGTAATAGTAGTAATTCTTCCTTTTCTTCCTCCTACTCCAATACCAGTGAAGATGTCATCTCTTCTGACACCCTAACTAATACTATTGCCTACACACCTGACACCCTTTCCAACACCGACACCTACACTCCTGATACCCTTGCCACCACCACTTACACCCCTGACACCCTTTCCAACACCACCTACATCTCTTCTATCACCACCATGCCCACTGACACCGCCGCTGACACCACCGCTGCCACCAAATGTAAAAGACACCAAGTAAAGCGACTTCGCCAAACCATCTGTACCGACTACTTCAAAAAGACCAGATCAGCCAAACCCCATCTCTACAAGACTACTACTGGTGGAGTGGCTGAAGGTGCAGGAGTGGTCGCAGAAGGTACATTGTGTTTCCCATCGCTTCCCAAGTCTACCGACGGAGTGGCTGAAGGAAGATTGTGATTCATGACGCTTCCCACGCGTACTGACGGAGTGGCAGAAGGAAGATTGTGATTCATGACGCTTTCCATGTCAACTGACGGAGTGGCTGAAGGAAGATTGTGATCCCCCTACCTTCCCAAACGTATTGACGAAGTAGCAGAAGGAAGGGTGTGATTACCGCCCCTTCCCACGCGTACTGACGGAGTGGCAGAAGGTGCAGTAGTGGTGTAGTGTCATAAGGGCGTCACTATATTCATATTTTTATCATCTCACTTTATTTTTCTGTGATTTTAGTGTGGCAAAAAAACAATATATTCATAAAAATTACAGACAAATTTATTTTATGGACAATGAATAAAGCCAATCAGAAAAAAGATAAAAACAAACAAATTTGATTAATATATTATAAATTAATTCTTTGCTAATTATTTTTGAAGTACCGGTAGACAAAAAATATATATATATATATATAATAATAATAATGATAATTTTTTACTACCGTATATTTGAAACCTGGTCAAATGTATCAAAAAATTGTATATCCCTATAGTGATTTTTTTTTTTGTCTGTTTGTGTGTATTTTGGTAGTCGTAATGAACATGTATGTACAAGTCTTGGATCTCAAAACAAAAATGGAAAATTATTTAATCTATGGAAGCCTTACATACTGTACACATACATACATACATACATACTAGATCTCAAAGGAAAATGTCTATAACACACATATACACTTACATATATACATACACACCAACATACATATATACATGCTTGATCTCAATGGAAAAATGTCTATAACGCATACATATATACATACATACATACACACACATACATACTAGATCTCAAAGGAAAAATGTCTATAACGCATACATACACACATACATACACTTACATACATATATATATATACATACTTGATCTCAAAGGAAAAATGTATATAACACATACATACATACATACATACATAATGGATCTCAAAGTAAAATACACACATACACACACACACTTCTACACATACAAACACACAAACACATCATATATATATATATATACTTGTATTTATTTATATATATATATTAGCTATAAATAATATGTTCTATCTATATTATTTTAATTAATTTTACTCTTTTTAACTATTATGGAAAATGGAAAAAAACTGATTATAATGTGTGTGTGTGTTTTTTTTTTTTTTTAATAATTTCTAATGACTCAATTGAACCAAAGTTTAAACATAAATAATGTATGTGTGTACAGTTGACCACAGAAGTTCTTACACAGGCTGTTGTATAATGTTGTGGAAAGAGAGGTTATTTTTCATTATTGTGGAAAGAGAGGTCATTCATTATTAATTTTGCAGTTACAAAGTCTTACATTACAAAACAATAATAATAATAATAATGTTTGTATTAAAGTTACATAGTCTGACATTACAAAATAATAATAATAATGTTTGTATTAAAGTTACAAAGTCTTACATTACAAAATAATAATAATAATAATAATGTTTGTATTAAAGTTACATAGTCTGACATTACAAAATAATAATAATAATTTGCAGTTACATAGTCTTACATTACAAAACAACAAACCTAATAATAATAATAATAATGTTTGTATTACAGTTACATAGTGATACAATTTCTATGTTATTAAACCCTCGTAAACAACAACAACAAACAAAAACAACGTGTGTATTTACTTGGTGTGTTCAATAAATTACGTAATTATAACAACACCAATGATTGTTATTAATGACTAAATTAATTAAAAGCACCGGACAGATAAATTGATAGAGAGGTGAGACAGCAAGCAAGTAATTATGAAGGATTATTATTATTATGTTTATGTTTATTATTATATTCATTATTATTATTATGTTTAATATTATTTTTATTATTATGTTTATTATTATTATTATAAACATGAAGAATTATTATTATTTTGTTTATTATTATTATTATATTTATTATTATTATTATTACAAAATTAAATATGGGTAGAACTGCCTTTTTTAATAATTATTATAATGTGTATGAATTTTTTAAGTCCCGAAAAAATGTATATATACATTTTTGACAATGTTTATATGAATTGTATAATTTTTTGACTGCTCCGAAAATGTATATATATATATATTTATTTATTTTCTTTCGATGACTCAAAAAATTGTAACATAAATTTTGGAAAGTTCAGAAAATTTATATATACAGTATATATATATTTTTAATGTTTTGAAAATGTTTATATACATTTTTTTGCTGTTTCGAAAATCATTGTATATATACATTTTTTAATCGAAATTTTTTAATGTATAAATGTTTTTGACGGACTCGAAAATACATATATAATAATTGACTCAAAAATGTTTGTATATGAAGAATTTTGACTTTGGAAAATAATGGATGAAAACTAATTTATTTATTATTTTTGTATTATTATTATTATTATTTATTAGTACCGGATATTTAATTGTATTATTATTTATTTTTATTATCATTATTAATCATTTTATTATTAATATTAATTTTTATTATTATTATTCATTTTTATTATTATTATTATTCACTTTTTATTATTATTATTGAGACTGAACAATTGCTTAATTAATTAAATATATTTTGCTATAACACATAAACACACAGGTTTTTTGGTTTATATAAATATATATATAATATTTTTGTAGTGTTTAATTTGAATGTTTTGTGTTTTTTCCATAATAATTAACAAACCATTTATGATCTCTATATTATTATTATTATTAGGTTAGGTGTGTGTAGGTTTGGTTAGGTGTGTGTGTGTGTATTTGTATGTATCTTTGTGTGTATGTTTATATATGTATGTATGTATGTATTTGCGTGTATGTGTATGTATCTTTGCAAGTATGTATATGTATGTATCTTTGTGTGTATGTATGTATCTTTGCAAGTATGTATATGTATGTATCTTTTGCATGTATGTGTGTATGTATCTTTGCAAGTATGTATATGTATGTATCTTTTGCATGTATGTGTGTGTGTAACCAACCCAAACTCAACACTGTAATATGTGCAATACCAAATAGAATTATCTATCTATCAATTATCTATCTAAGAAGTGAAGTTTGGGCCAACCTTTGTACCCGAACCTATCTCTCTCTCTCTCTCTCTCTCTCTCTCTCTCTCTCTCTCTCTCTCTCTCTCTCTCTCTCTCTCTCTCTCTCTCTCTCTCTCTCTCTCTCTAATTAGCAGCAATATAAATTAGTTACATTTATAAAGTTATTCACATATGGATTGAATAATTAATGTTAAATTAGGTACAATGTATAATATATATACCATATGTGTGTATGTATGTATGTATATGTAGTGTACCTAACTTATTTTCATACGTACATACATACATACATTGATCAACATTTTATTTTATGTCCCAAATTCGAAATTAATATATTTATTTGTAAAAGAGAGAGAGTTTACAATCAGAATAATAATAATAATAATAATAATAATTTAATATCAAGATTATTGTATTATTGAGGTTTAATATTATGTATGCATACACGTGTGCGTTTTGTATACATACATTGTTCTGAAGGTATACATGTGTGTGTGTTACATGTGTGCGTTTTGGTGTATTGATACATTTGTGTGTGTGTGTCTGTGTGTGTTTTTTTTCCTTCATATTATTATACTCAAAGTGTAAGGTATATATGGTATGTATGTGTGTGTGTGTGTATATATATTATTACCGAGTGTGTACAAAATAAAATATGTATGTATTTTGAATGTATAATGTGTGTTTTCTTAACTTTCACATGAGGGGGGGAGGGAGGGAGGAGAGAGAGAGAGGGGAGGGGGAGGGGAGAGAGAAACGAGGGGAGGGAGAGAGGTGGAGAGAGAGAGATAGGAAGGGGAGGAGGGGGAGAGAAACGAGAGAGAGGAGGTGGAGAAGGAGAGAGGAAGATAAATGGAAATAAATAAAAATGGAGGAGAATAATAATAAAGAAAAGATGGAAAGACAAGAAAAAAAAAGATGAAAATAATATGAAAGAGAGAATGAAAAGGAAGGAAATAAACAGAATAAGATGATAAGTGATAAAGAGAGGAGAGAGAGAGGATAAGAAGGAAGGAAAGGAGGAACAGGGAGAGGGTGATAAAGAGAGGAGAGAGAGAGAGAAGATAAGAAGGAAGGAAATAGAAGGAAAGGAGGAGAGAGAGAAGATAAGAAGGAAGGAACAGGGAGAAGGTGATAAAGAGAGGAGAGAGAGAGAGAGAAGAGAAGAAGGAAGAGGGTGATAAAGAGGTGAGAGAGAAAACATGAAGAACACACATACACACACACACACTTGCCTAATATATACACACACACATACACATACATACACACATACACACATACACATAGGCCTACTGAGAGAGAGAGAGAGAAAGTAAGGAAAGGAGTGAGGTAATGTGAGAAAGAGAGAGAGGGAGGGGGGGGGGTGGGGGGGGTGAGGTGTGAGAGAGAGAGAGAAAGAAGAGGTAATGTAAGGAGAGAGGTAGAGATAATATGTATGTATGTGTGTGTGTGTTTGGTGAGAGAGAGAGATAGACAGACAGACAGACAGACACAGAGAGGTAATATGTGTGTGTGTGTGTGTGTGAGAGAAAGACAGACACAGACACAGAGAGGTAATATGTGTGTGTGTGTGTGTGTGTGTGTGTCTGAGAGAGAGAAAGACACACAGACAGAGAGAGGTAATGTGTGTGTGTGTGTGTGTGTGTATGTGTGTGTGTGAGAGAGAAAGACAGACAGACAGACACAGAGAGGTAATATGTGTGTGTGTGTGTGTGTGTGTGTGTGTGTGTGTGAGAGAGAGAGAGAAAGACAGACACAGACAGAGAGAGGTAATATGTGTGTGTGTGTGTGTGTGTGTGTGTGAGAGAGAGAGATAGACAGACAGACAGACAGAGAGAGGTAATATGTGTGTGTGTGTGTGTGTGTGTGTGAGAGAGAGATAGACAGACAGACAGACAGAGAGAGGTAATATGTGTGTGTGTGTGTGTGAGAGAGAGATAGACAGACAGAGAGAGGTAATGTGTGTGTGTGTGTATGTGTGTGTGTGTGTGTGTGAGGGCAGGAACCGGGGCAACAAGGTCAAAGGTCAACCCGAGATTCTTCCCTCCCTATTATTACCTTTCTCTCTCTCTCTCTCTTCTTCTCTCTCTCTCTCTCCTCTTTCTCTCTCTCTCTCTCTCTCTCTCTCTCTCTCTCTTTCTTTCTCTCTCTCTCACACAAACACAAGGTCTCTCTCTCTCTCACCTATAAATAAACACACACACATACACACACACATTACATACACCTTCCTATTTATACATACATACATACATACACATTACGCCTTGAACACCTGTCGCTCTCTCATCTCTCTCTCTCGTCATCTCTCTCTCTCTCTCTAACTCTCTCTCTCTCTCTCTCTCTCTCTCTCTCGTGTAAGCTTTCACGATGAGATCTGTTGAGTTAAATTACATACATATATACATACATACACATACATACATACATACATACATACATACATACATACATATACATACATACATACACACATAGATACACATACATACATACATATATACATACATACACACACAGCTTCCCTCTGTTCCTTAGATGATAACTTTACAATAAATAGGTTAAATACCATCTTTTACTTTAATACAAGCAGCTACACACTACTTAAAACAATGACACACACACATACACACACACACACACACACACACACACACGCGTTAACTACCATCTTTTAATTTAATACATAGCAGCTACACACTACTTAAAACAATAACACACACACACACACGTTAACTACCATCTTTTTATTTACTACAAGCAGCTACACACTATTTAAAACAATAACATCATATTATTATTATTATTATTATTATTATTAATATTATTATTATTATTATTATTATGTGAACGTGAAAACATTAGACAGTAAATTGTTTGAGATACCCATTATGTGGATGATTATTATTGACCACCACTGTACATACATACACATACGCCACCTCTCTCTCTCTCTCTCTCTCTCTCTCTCTCCTCTCTCTCTCTCTCTCTCTCTCTCTCATCTTCCCATACATACACACACTCATACATACATACATACATACATACATAATACACACATTTACATTCCCATTATTTCAGAGAGATAGAGAGAGCGTGAGAAAGAGAGAGAAAAAATAAATAGAGAGAGAGAGAGAGAGAGAGAGAGAGAGAGAGAGAGATGATCTTTGGGTGGAGAGAAAGAGGAAGTGATGAGAGTAAAGAGAAGGAGGAAAGATGACACACAAACACATAGATGAGTGATTAAAGTTACCTCACATCCTCTCTCTCTCTCTCTCTCTCTCACTCTCTATTTATTTTTTCTCTCTTTCTCACTCTCTCTCTCTCTCTCTCTCTCTCTCTCTCTCAATCACGTCCTGTCTGTCTGTGAGAGTTACATATCATTACATAGGTACACAGACCACAACAGACCTTACGGTCCACACGGGGTGATCTGATTAGGAGGTTACTGGTGGAGAATGAATTACTCCCCAGTGATAGTCGTAGATAAGGATAGCAAAGTAGAAGGCTCTCTCCCCACCCTCCACTC
>JAWZYT010002836.1:0-118490 GCA_034508575.1 Petrolisthes manimaculis | reverse complement strand
AAGCCTGTCTCCCTACTCCCGCACCCCCCAACCTCCCCCCCCCCAGCATGTCCCCCTATTCCCGCACCCCCTTAATTAAGTACAGTTGCCCACACATGAATCTGACACCTACAACAGGAAGGAAAGTGAGCAAAAAGTTATAGTTTGTTGACAAGCAGACAGTAATAATATTTTACTGTCTGTCTGTCAACAAACTACATCTTTTTTTCACTTTCCTTTCTCTTATAGCCACCTCACCAAGAACGAGCCATACCAGCTTCATGTGTGGCCAACTGTACATGAGATGGACGCGAATTTTGGATTGTGAGTGTACAATCATAACTGCAAACACCATCTACCTGCCAGTTGCTTGTGCTTGCCTGGCCGCCAAACACACAACATCAGGGGACATTCTTAACATTGTCTCATTTCCGCTTTAAAAACTGGTGACGACACAACTGGAACCAAACTCTGCCTCAGCCACATTGATGCTATACTTAATATCAAGTCTAATTTCCGCTGTTGATACTTAGCCAAACCCCCAGCACACACACGCACACACACACACACACACACCATCCTCAATACTGACTTCTGCCCCTGATGGTGTCTCCTATTTGGCACTAAGGAACACACACACACACACACACACACACACACACACACACACACACACACACACACACACACACACACACACACACCATCCTCAATACTGACTTCTGCCCCTGATGGTGTCTCCTATTTGGCACTATATAAGGAACTTGATATTGGGAGAAATGGACCATCTTTCACTTGGGCTGTACCAACCATTCATTCATGTGTCCAACTGTATTACCAAGATCGATTTCAGAAGTGAAAGAAGATAGTTAAAAGAAAATAGGAAACTAAAAAACAGACGACAAAATGAAAATAAGCTTATCAACCAGAAAAAGGGAGAATAAAAACGCAAAGGAAAAATATCATTGGATCCCATAACGAACAAATTAAAAATGGAATAGCCCTAAGCAAAATTAATTATTCCAAAACGAATTAACAATTTTAAACAACGAATCATGGTTCTAGAATGTAAAGGATAAAGATGATGAACCCATTAAATGTAGAGATGATGAGGAGGAGAGCTGAATAATGTTACAAACAGCTGTACACTCGTGATACGTAATCCCTGACCAGAGACGAACGGCAGGCACCACACACATACAGTTGGTTCCACTCCCGCGTTTCTCCCCTGTCGTTGCCAATGTTGGGCCAGTCAGAAATTCGAATCCCGATCCACAAGTTAATCAATAAATTCGAAACAATCATATCCTTAGAGTGAAATATATGAATGGTTTGAATATTTTAACTTGTAAATCGGGAATAGAATTTCTGACTGGCCCAATATTGGCAACGACAGGGGAGAAACGCGGGAGTGGAGCCAACTGTACATACCCTGCATTCGAACTCAGTCTCTATACGTGTACTGAGTGGGCGAATGAACAATACCAGGCGATTTGAAGCTTTCTGTTGCTCACACTCTGGTAAGAAATTATGTATCACGAGTGTACAGTTGTCCACACATGAATCTGGTACGCCTCGCTACGTGTGAGATACCTACAACAGGAAGAAAAGTGAGCAAAAGTTATAGTTTGTTGACAAGCAGACAGTAACAAAATTTTACTGTCTGTCTGTCAACAAACTACATCTTTTTTCACTTTCCTTTCTTTTGTAGCCAAGCACCTCACAAGTAACCAGCCATACCAGCTTCATGTGTGGCCAACTGTACGTAGCAAACACAATGGGTCCACAAACAAACGTATTATCTAATTAAACCTTAACACAAAATAATACAACTCAGCCTATAACAGCATTATAAACAACGAGGTATGAGGTGCCATACAGGAATATTATGAAGTGACAGCAAATGCATAAACATGTATAAATTTTAAGGACATTATTTAAACTGATTAATTAATTAAGGCATTAGTAATTACTTCACAGTTTGCAACCCATATCATTCGAGTCATATTATTAAAGCTCTCATTTTGGTGTTTGGTATTTCGTATGGAGTGGTGTTTATTCTGACAATAATTGTTTTATATCTTAATTGTTACGTAACACGGTACATTATGTCACACCACACGAGACATTATAAAATTATAATCGACACAAAAAGTGCCGAGTACATTTTCAAAGTCTGTACATCGGACAAATTTTCAGAAATACTTTTACTTTTAGTATATAGAACACACTCAAGACTTACTTTTTAAAGCAATACCCTTTCCTGCTGGGACGCGGTACAAGACACATTTTTCCCTCCTTTTCCCGTTTGTTTACTGTCCCGAGTGTAGTCCCACCGACCTCTTATCAGGCCATCTGTGTCGCGCCCCTCGCCGTGAAGGCCCACAGCTGGCCAGGTTGTCCAAACATTGGCCAACGCTCTTCATTATGGACTCACTCCATCTCTCTCCCCCTTCTATCCGTCTGTCTGTCTGTCTCACTGTATCTTTGTTTATGTGTATATTTGTTTTGGAAGTGCATAGATAGGTGCTGAACTTAAGGAAAGAGTATACTTTTGATAGATTGGAGTACCTTGATTCCTCCAAAGTATGCCAGGAAACAGACCCAGATGAAGAAAAATAATGGTATCCTGTTGCCAGGAATAGTTTGGAGGAATCATAATCTCCAAAAATGTCAAAACTATACCCTCCCCTTAAGTACAAGGGACGACTGACAAATTAGTGGGTGTATCAAAGAGACTGATTTTCACTAACATTATATAGTTACTATTCAACATAGTCCCCTCTCAAGTTTACACACTTTGTTGAGCGGTCTGGATTCTGCCGTGTAGAAGACAGCATCATTAGTTGTTTGAATAGAGACTCATAGAATCAAATTTTATGGCAATGTCAATGGTAAAATGACGACGGCTATTTGATCTTTCAATTTAGAAAACAGGTCTAAGTCTGACGGGTCAAACCGGGTGAATAGGATTAAATTAATAATGCATGTAAGCTTCAAAAAGGTTGAATTACAATTGATTACGACAGGACATTTTCTAGTTCATGCCAAGAAATTTTTAGTCGCCCCTATAAACGATAAGTTGACTGTTGTTTTTTCTTTTTACAGATTATTTTCCTGTGCTTTATTATGTATTAAGTTGTATATATCTATTATTTGTATTTATTATATGTATTATAGTTGTATATATCTATTACTTGTATTTACTATGTATTATAGTTGTATATATCTAATTATTTGTATTTATTATATGTATTATAGTTGTATATATCTATAATTTGTATTTATTATATGTATTATGGTTGTATATATCTATAATTTGTATCTATTATATGTATTATAGTTGTATATATCTATCATTTGTATTCATTATGTATTATAGTTGTATATATCTATCATTTGTATTTATTATATGTATTATAGTTGTATATATCTATTATTTGTATTCATTATGTATTATAGTTGTATATATCTATCATTTGTATTTATTATATGTATTATAGTTGTATATATCTATTATTTGTATTTATTATATGTATTATAGTTGTATATATCTATTATTTGTATTTATTATATGTATTATAGTTGTATATATCTATCATTTGTATTTATTATATGTATTATAGTTGTATATATCTATTATTTGTATTTATTATATGTATTATAGTTGTATATATCTATCATTTGTATTCATTATGTATTATAGTTGTATATATCTATCGTTCGTATCTATTATATGTATTATAGTTGTATATTTCAGTTTAAAATACGTAATATGTATTTATCTTTCGTCTTCCTACTTTTTCTATTCCTCTAACTTCCACAGCGTTAGTTAGTTACAGTCGTCACCAATCCCCTAATGTATAATTTTCTTAACCCTCCCACATGAGTAGCAACACGTCTTCTTTGTTTACATTTTTACCCTTATATAGCTGCTTCCCCTCTTCTCTCTGTCCCGTCCTGTTCACTTAACCTTCCTCCTTAATTACCCGTTCCACTCTATTACTTACTTGTGTCCTCGCTGCATGGACAAATTTTCTCGTGTCTTCCAGTGTTCCATATTTCTTCGTCCCTTTAAGAGTGTGTGGGAATAGGGGGACAAGCTTGGAAGTTTTTTTTGGGGGGTGCAGGAGTAGGGGGACAGGCTTGGAGGGTTTTTTGGGGGGTGCAGGAGTAGGGGAACAAGCTTGGAGGGTTTTTTGGGGGGGTGCAGGAGTAGGGGGACAGACTTTGGGGGGTGCAGGAGTAGGGGGACAGGCTTGGTTTTTTTTGGGGGGTGCAGGAGTAGGGGGACAGGCTTGGGAGGGTTTTAGGGGGTTAGGGGGGTAGGGGGACAGGCTTTCCACCCACCCTAATCCTGTCCCCCGATTCCCGCACCCCCCAGTCCCCCCCCAAAAAAAAAACTGTCCCCTACTCCCACACCCCATTAAGGTGGTAATTCGTTTTTGTTACATTGGAGTGCCTTGATTCCTCCAATGTATGCCAGGAAACAGGACCAGAAGAACAAAAATAATGGTGTTCTGTTGCTTGGAAGAGTTTGAAGGATTCAGTTGCACCATAATTACCAATATAAAACTTCCCCCTTAATATACTTATGGTATATCGGAGTGCCTTGATTCCTCCAAAGTATGTCAGGAAACAGAACCAATAAATATACTCATTGGTATGCATGCTATTGCTTGGAATAGTTTGGAGGAATTCTGTGCTCCAGATTTATCAACACTATATTATCCCAATTCCTATTATACTACAAGGTTGCTATCCTTGTGTTTACAGCCGGGTACAGTTGGACACAGGAATTGTGCTACAGCCCAGGTGAAAGATACTTGTCCCATTTGAGTAACCAGTGTCTATTATCAGGTAGTTGCTTTTTATTACCGTCCTCAATACTGACTTCTGCCCTTGATGTCTCCTATTTGGCACTAAGGAACTTGATATTGGGAGAAATTGACCATCTTTCACTTGGCTTATACCTCGAATTCCTGTGTCCAGCTGTACCTACTTACTCCTACGTGAACAGGGACATAGGGGGGGCTTGGGAAAATGGTCCAACAATACCACTGACCCGGGAATCGAACCCAGGACCTGTGTTGAAAAGGAAAAACTTCTAACAGTGATCAAGTTGTGTTACTGGAAAGGGAGGGAAGTATTATAACAAAGCGTCTGCCTGAGGTTATGAAGCAACAAAGCCGACTGACTGTCACTGTATTAATTAAGCGTTTTTCTATTTTACAAATCCAATTGTAATGTTACATTCCAAGAGATTTCCTTTATTGTGCTAAATGTATACAGATTATAATAATGTAGTAATATAATTTAAATTTACACGCTACCAAATTATTGATTAATTAAGAAAATACTGATACCCAAGTGCAGTGAGACATGAACTTATAAAATTGTTAAAGGGGTGTGGAAGTAGGGGACAGGCTTGGGGGTGGACTGGTGGGGTGCGGGAATAGGGGGACAGGCTTGGGGTGGGTAGAAAGCCTGTCCCCCTACTCCTGCACCCCTCTAACCCCCACAAAAAAACCCAAGCCTGTCCCCCTACTCCTGCACCCCCCAAAGCCGGCCCCCTCAAGCCTGTCCCCCTACTCCCGCACCCCCCAAAGCCGGCCCCCTCAAGCCTGTCCCCCTACTCCTGCACCCCCAAAGCCCCCCCCAAGCCTGTCCCCCTACTCCTACACCCCAGTCCACCCCCAAGCCTGTCCCTCTATTCCCACACACCCTTAACCGTATTCCTCCTTTCTAAGCTGAACACAGTGAGAGGAGAAGGAAGCACCGTGAATAATATGTGCTGTGAAGAGGTATGTATGTATGACCAACGTGACTTTTAATTCTCTCCAATCTCGTCTTGGAAAATATCCCATCTTTGATCACATAATATTATATATGACACTGTAACATGCTAGGGTGTTTGACTATCTTATCTCACCATTCAGCCTTCATACACACACACACACACACACACACACAGTACACCTTTACAATGTTGGAGAGAGAGAGAAACACAATACACCTTGACAATGTTAAATTTAAAAAAATCTTTACAATTAATAATAATAATAATAGCAATAATAATAATAATAGCAATAATAATAATAATAGCAATAATAATAATAATTATAATAATTATAATAATAATAATAATAATAATAATAATAATAATAATAATAATAATAATAATAATAATAATAATAATAATAATAATAATAATAATAATAGTAATAATCTTTCGCGCGTCGATAGATACTGATACCAAGTAGACTATTTATCTGGGACAGATTCCTCTACTTTGAAGGTGGAAGTCATTGGAAAGTAACCCCTGATTCACTTTTCTATATCATAACACAACACCATAAATTGTTTGGTTCTCATTATTAATTGTTACTTTTACTATTATTGTAAACATATCTTGTATATTTAATTAATAGGCTGCATAAATATCATCTGTATACAATGCTTCGTGCCATGTAGTTTATAGTAAGTAATAAAGTATTTGTTTCGGCACTTAACGCTTCAGAAAATTACATCCCTCCTTACAAATGTTGTAGGTTATGACTTTATGAGTGATCCAGTGATGAAATAAATACGAGTATTTACTATAGAGCAGCTGCCAGATGTCGCCACACACCAGCAAATTTTACGATAGTATTTTCTTGGGCAACAGTGCAAACAACAGTAGTGAACGAGAAGTCAACAAGCTTAAGGGAATTTTTCACGCCACAAGCCCCACTGCAGTATGATCAGAGATGTATACAGCCACAATCAAATAACCAACCACCAACATTCTCCTTCCATCGTGGAAATATATTAGTATCATATATAAATATAATCATGCAACACCTTACGTCAATTCAACCCTCTCAATTATTATTATGAGGTGCTGCAAAATCATACATGTGTTCTTTTTCATTACCAATATATTTACTACGATGGAAGAAACGTGTTGGTGGATATTTAATTGTGTCTCTACTAGTAAGTACGCTATTTTAATCACGTAGTTTGAGTTTTTATCTGTGGTATGAACAAACTTGTACACTTTACAGTAGAGACAATAACTTAGTCATGTCGAGAGTTAACATAGCCTCAAAGGCGTTATCTGTAAAAGAATAGAATATATTTTACATGTACAGTTGAGCCAGTAGAAAGTGCAAGTAAAATATGAGCGTATATTATGACCACATCAGACTACCACGTAACATTGCAGTCAGTCACTTTCCACTTTACATTGGTTCTGGAGCCTTAGTAATTCATTGATAAAAATACCAGGGTTTATTTCAAAGAACTGATATATATTGCCATATAAACTTTTTTTTTTTTTGCACTTTCTACTCGCAGTTATAGCTGGTAAAATCTGGAGTAGAAGGCAGGGGTATATATCTTACAGTAGATACTAGATCGATCAATCACAATCACTGTAAGATAACCCTGCTTACTACTACTCCAGATTTTACCAGTACAACCACAATCAAATAACCACCAACACACTCCTTCCATCGTGCAAATAAATCAGTATCATATCAAAATATAATCATACAGTCAGTATCTTATGTCAACTCAACCCCATCAATGATTACTAAGAGGTGCTGCAAAATCATTCATATGTTGTTCTTTATTACCAAGATATTTACTACGATGGAAGGAGGGTGTCTGTCGGTGGATATTTGATTGTGGCTGTACAGTTGCTACATATTTTGTTTACAGAAAATTTCATCTACATTTTTACCCTAACAACAAACATGTTAACTATTGCAATATCCTCTACGAAAGCCGAAATATAATATGTAGTAGGAATGTGTACACCCGGGAGTATGGTATGTACAGTTGCCAAAAAAGGTATTGCGACAAATCTTGATAGAACTTTAACCCTAGTAAATATCCACAACTATTTGTAGGGACTATAAGCATGTATAACAGAAGGAAATATACATATCCTTCTGTAATACATACTTATAATATAGCATGTATAACAGAAGGAAATATACATATCCTTCTGTAATACATACTTATAATATAGCATGTATAACAGAAGGAAATATACATATCCTTCTGTAATACATACTTAAAATATAGCATGTATAACAGAAGGAAATATACATATCCTTCTGTAATACATACTTATAATATAGCATGTATAACAGAAGGAAATATACATATCCTTCTGTAATACATACTTATAATATAGCATGTATAACAGAAGGAAATATACATATCCTTCTGTAATACATACTTATAATATAGCATGTATAACAGATGGAAATATACATATCCGTCTGTAATACATACTTATAATATAGCATGTATAACAGAAGGAAATATACATATCCTTCTGTAATACATACTTATAATATAGCATGTATAACAGAAGGAAATATACATATCCTTCTGTAATACATACTTATAATATAGCATGTATAACAGAAGGAAATATACATATCCTTCTGTAATACATACTTATAATATAGCATGTATAAGAGAAGGAAATATACATATCCTTCTGTAATACATTCTTATAATATAGCATGTATAACAGAAGGAAATATACATATCCTTCTGTAATACATACTTATAATATAGCATGTATAACAGAAGGAAATATACATATCCTTCGGTAATACATACTTATAATATAGCATGTATAACAGAAGGAAATATACATATCCTTCTGTAATACATACTTATAATATAGCATGTATAACAGAAGGAAATATACATATCCTTCTGTAATACATACTTATAATATAGCATGTATAGCAGAAGGAAATATACATATCCTTCTGTAATACATACTTATAATATAGCATGTATAACAGAAGGAAATACACATATCCTTCGGTAGTACATACTTATATATAATCCCTACAAACAACTATGGACATTAATATATTTAATGTTGTATCATCTGTACTTTTACTCAGCCTCAGAAGTTGTAGATGTGCCATATCTCACAGAGTTCGTATTTTTAGTCCATATCACCAAGTTTGGCTCCGTAATATTATAACCTGACTCATCTCTCTCTCTCTCTCTCTCTCTCTCTCTCTCTCTCTCTCTCTCTCTCTCTCTCTCTCTGTGTGTGTGTGTGTGTGTGTATCTATCTGTCTCTCTCTCTCTCTCTCTCTCTCTCTCTCTCTCTCTCTCAAACCCATTTGTTCGGGCAAATTTTGTTTGAATATTTATCGATTACTTTTGTTTGTACCGGCCAACAATACATTGCTTAAAGATTACTACAAATAGTTTTTACTATTATTAATCATATACTTGGAAGATACCATAATAGAACTGGTTTAATAAATAATTGTTAGAAGAACCGAAGACGAATAATGTTAAGAAGGAAGTACAGTGTTGGTAAATCTGGAGTAAAAATGATTCCTTCAAACTAGTCTAAGCAACAGAACACCATTATATTTGTTCATCTGGTCCTGTTGTTTCCTGGCATACTTTGGAGGAATCAAGGCACTCCAATGTACCAAAAGTATACTCTCCCTTTAAATACTCACTTCGCAACATTTAATTCAGCTCAAAAACTCGATTATTTTGGTCCTACACACAACAATAGATCCTGACTTTGCCAAGCTCTCCACGCAAAAGTTTCATTTACTTCCTGCTTGCTGTCACACCTCTTTCTCTCTCTCTCTCTCTCTCTCTCTCTCTCTCTCTCTCTCTCTCTCTCTCTCTCCTTTTATTTCCTTCCTGCTTGCTGTCACACCTTCTCTCTCTCTCTCTCTCTCTCTCTCTCTCTCTCTCTCTCTCTCTCTCTCTCTCTCTCTCTCCTTCCTGCTTGCTGTCACACCTCTCTATCACTTTTTTCTGGCGCTATAGGACCTCGATGTTGCGGCGCCTAATATCCATCAATCAAAAATAAAATCTTCCAATCCAATTCTTCCATGATTATATGGGAGGTACAGTCGGCTCCACTCCTGCGTTTCTCCCCTGTCGTTGCCAATGTTGGGCCAGTCAGAAATTCGAATCCCGATCCACAAGTTAAAAATCCGAAACATTCATATCCTTAGAGTGAAAGATGTGAATGTTTCGAATATTTTACCATGTGAAACGGAATTCAAATTTCTGACTGGCCCAACATTGGCAACGACAGGGAAGAAACGCGGAAGTGGAGGAGACTGTACGGCATTCTACGAAGCAATAATAGAGAAGACTTATTGTAAATATGGAGAAGTTATTTGTTCTAACTATAATGGCTCCTAGGAACCCTGAGGTGCAGTGAGGCAATCCACTCCAAGGTATTTTGTTGTTGTCATACAGTAATAGTATTGATATGCATGTATTTCAATTTAGAGGGAGAGAGGGAGTGTTCTGTATTGCAGCACGACAACAGCTGAGATTTATATTTCGTCTGAGAATATAACTTAATTGAAAATCGTTTGCATATAAGTTACTACATATTTAGGGGGTGTGGGAATAAGGGGACAGGCTTGGGTTTTTTGGGTGGGTGGGTTAGGGGGGTAGGGGAATAGAGGGACAGGCTTTCTACCCACCCCAAGCCTGTCCCCCTATTCCCGCACCCCCCCAGTCCCAGTCCCCCCCCCCCCCAAGCCTGTCCCCCTACTCCCACACACCCCCCAGTCCCCCCCCAAGCCTGTCCCCTACTCCCGCAACCCCCCAGTCCCACCCACCCCAAGCCTGTCCCCCTACTCCCGCACCCCCCCAGTCCCCCCCCCCCCAAGCCTGTCCCCTACTCCCACACCTCCTTAACTGCCTCGTCCCTCCCAAGCAAACTGCAGCTACGAATAATTTATTTCTAGTAATACTGAGGTTATAACTCTGGTGTTCTTACTTACTCGTACTAGACAAATGTTTCCTCTCTTCCATCCCTCAATCTCGGTCTTTTTTTTTTTTTTTTTTTTTTTTTTTTTTATTAATTGCGCCGTAGCGTCAATTAAGAGGCATACAATTATACATACAAGTAGACAGAATCCATAAGAATCAAATTACTACACACACACACACACACACACACACACACACACACACACACACACACACACACACTCACACTCACACACATATCTTGAAAACATAGCAGAATGAAGTACAAACACGCAGACAAATAATCTCGATCATGGGACGAAATTTTGATAAGATAATATTCAAACAGATAATCCAATTTATCATAATCCTCAAGTCTTGGAAGTAGCAACATTTATTTATAGTTTTATAAAGCGTTCTCTTTGTGAATGTGTACGAGAAAAGGATTATAATTATGTAATACTTCCTACTTAATTAAGGTGAGAGAGTATACTTTTGGTACATTGGAGTGCCTTGATTCCTCCAAAGTATGCCAGGAAACAGGACCAAATGAACAAAAATAATGGTGTTCTGTTGCTTGATATAGTTTGGAGGAATCATTTACTCCAGGTTTATCAACAATGTACTTCCTACTTAACAAGGTAATGATATCATGGACATTTGAAAATGGACGTAAGTGATGCAACAAAGGCCTCAATAATATAAAATATTTGATGCAACATAAAGGTCACATATACAAATACTCCATCATAAATAATAATATATTTTGTGGATAACTAGAAGCTGCTGATAAACATACATGCTTTATTGAGTTATCCATTGACCACTATATATATATATATATATATATATATATATATATATATATATATATATATATATATATATATATATATATATATATATATATATATATATATATATATATATATATATATATGGATGCACTATTTGCCATGCCATCACATAAATTTACATAGTGATCATTGAAGGGTAAGAGACGGAACAAGTAGTGGTGATGGAAATATGACATTGACTAATAGGTGTCTAGTCTGTCTGTATCTTTGAGTTGATCACTGCTGTCTATTATTCCAACTATCACTACCTATATGTATGGAATAAAAATATTTCGTCTACCAGTGTGGTTTTACTTACATTCATGATCACGTTAGTGTGATTTTCCACCCATTATGATCACTATAGTTATGATAACATTCGTTCTGTATTCCTGTGAACGTAGACTACAGAGGATTATGTTTCTAGAAATGGATCGTTGACCTCAATAATCAATAACGAAAAACAATTTACTCTTAAATGTTTTGCCTTTTTATACTGTTACATTTTCCTTCTCTTAATAAATATCTATGAACAGTCCAGCTATTCATGATTTACACAATTAACACCCGAGGAATATAATGTCACGTAATAATTCTAATATTAAGGGGGTGTGGGAGTAGGGGACAGGCTTGGGGGGGTTTAGGGGGATGCGGGAACTAGGGGGACAGGCTTGGAGTGGGTAGAAAGCCTGTCACCCTATTCCTGCATGCATCTCCCTAACCCTCCCCACCTCCCAAGCTTGTCCCCTACTCCCGCACCCCCCCCCTAAACCCCCCAGCCTGTCCCCTACTCCTACTCCCCTTTAAACGAAAATGTTAACAGGGTTTTGTAGTTGAGGGTCGGCCTGGAGAACTAACCAACCAACCACCAAACAACATATGAAATACAACAACGAGGAGGCAGATATATTCCTGCACACCACTTCCTGTCTGATGCGAGGAGGGTGAGCAGAGCAGGGCAGGGCAGGGCAGTGGTGGAGAGCTAGGCCAACAACATATAATATATAATGATGGAACCTTTGTAACAAGAGTAATGCGTGTGGTGGAAGGGATAGAACGCTATTTTCTGCAATGCGAATACATCATCATCATCATCATCATAAAAGGGTATACCGGTACGTCTGGTGATGCATCGCTGGGCTCAGCTTTTGGTTTTGCTTATGTTAGAATTGTTTGATTGGCCATAAACCTTGTTAGTTTATTCTTCTCCCTTTGAGAACATGAATCTAGTCAGTCCCCCTCCCCTTCCCTTCCCTCCCCTCCCCTTCCCTTAATTCTCCTCCCCTCCCCATCCCTCCCCTTCCCTTCCCTCCCTTCCCCTTCCCTTTCCTCCCCTCCCCTTCCCCTCTCCTTACCTTCCCTCCAATAACAAGGCATAACACGTATATTAAAATAGATGCAGGCAATTATGTTCTGAATATTCTGAGCCAACGTTGGCTGGAACACAGTATTGCCTACTTGCCTGAACACATCAATCTCTTCCTTCCCCCTTGCTTACCAGGGGCTGAAACTTGCTGCCTAGTGGATGTATGCTGGTTGGTGGAAATACGTTTCATCTTGTAAAGTCATGGTCTAATGTAATGTACTGAAACCTGGTGAATAAAAGCGAGCTATTTGAGTTAATTTTATGAACCAAATTTGCACACACCAACAGCTATATAGTTTCAGATCATTTTTCGAAGCCATCTCATTGGAAGGTGTTGCAGTACATTAGACCATCACTTTACTTGTATCTTAAATAAGTTCTGTAGTAGGTTTGATATGCGTTTGGAGCTGTAGACTCTAAAGGGGCCAGGATTTTTGGAGTGCATCTTCCTTATGAGTTGTGGCGTGCATTATCTGTGGTGAACTTAACACTATTGATTTTCTGTGTATTATAAACAAGTCTGTAACGTCTGTACAGTTGCGACAATTACTAAATATACAACTTTGAAGCTGTGAACAGTCCAATGCCAACTCCTCTTTATTCAGTGTAAACCAGACAACCTTATATCACCTCAGCTGTGAAAAGTAACTGAGTAGGCCTACAGCTTGTGTATTGTACAGTGATTAGGCCTAGTTAGTGTTTATAGTATTTATGTGTGTTGGAGAGTGAGTAGGCCTACATAGGGTGTATTTTAAAGTGATTTGGCCTTGTATTCATATAATTTGTGTATTTGGAGAGTGAGTAAGCCTGTGGATATATATATATATATATATATATATATATATATATATATATATATATATATATATATATATATATATATATATATATATATATATATATATATATATATATATAATACACCTTTCTATCACCTTCTCCCTTTTCCTATACAGCATGTATATAAATTTCACAGACAAACTTTGAAAATATACACCACCATCGGAAAAAATCTACTTACGGTACATTATTTATACCTAAATGTCAAAACCTGATATAACAGTAAGGTAGCCAATGTCAGTTCACTTTGCAACGACCACAGATACCAAGTCCCTCCCTGACCATTGTCTCCTCAATCCAATGAACCGATGATGAAGGCTGAGACACGTGGCAAGGGAGGGACGGGGGTATTGGTGTTCACTTTACAGCAGGGGATTGACATTGGCTCCACCATTGTTTTTAAAACATAATTTTTATGCATTTCGATATAGAATAAAATGGGTTTGTTGTTCGATGGGCGAAATATTCCCAAAGATTAACAGTGAAGTGTGAATACGTGACGTATACTGTAAGAGGCATTCTCTCTCTCTCTCTCTCTCTCTCTCTCTCTCTCTCTCTCTCTCTCTCTCTCTCTCTCTCTCTCTCTCTCTGCCACATGGACATATTATTGCAGCTTTATTTATTCTTTGAGAGATGTTGATACTGTTACCAAGACAACTACTACATCTTAACACCACTTCACACAATGACCTAAAACTGTACAGGTAAGAATAAGTTCCGTCCGTTGCTCCACATCTTATTGTTTGGGTTACATTCACCTACTTAACTCCAGTACAGTTGGACACATGAATGAATGGTTGGTACAGCCCAGGTTAAATATACTTGTCCCATTTGAGTAACCAGTGTGTGTCTATTATCAGGTACTTGCTTTTTATTACCATCCTCAATACTGACTTCTGCCCCTGATGGTGTCTCCTATTTGGCACTAAGGAACACACACACACACACACACACACACACACACACACACACACACACACACACACACACACACACACACACACACACACACACCATCCTCAATACTGACTTCTGCCCCTGATGGTGTCTCCTATTTGTCACTAAGGAACTTGATATTGGGAGAAATTGACCATCTTTCACTTGGGCTGTACCACCCATTCATGTGTCCAACTTTACCTCAATCCACCTCCTACTCTGTGTCCAACTTCCCTCCTTCCAATCCACAACAAGTCCGTATCAGTATTTCACCTTTATGAAGTGGGTATTTGGTGAACCTTGTAAATTACTTATATTCATTTCATAATACTCTTTGATACTTCAGTTCGATGGCATTATAATAGGATTCATTTAATGTTTGAGTCATAAATATGGGTTTGATATTAATGTAAGTGGTTTACATGGTTCATAAAGCACTTATAACTGCACTTCATACACGGGAGAAACTGAGATCCGTAGTTATAAAAGATTTGAGGGCCCTTACTGGAGCTCTATGAACCCTCCAAATAATCCAGGCCACAGAACGCTTCAGTGTTTCTAATAGAGAATCTGTTGCCTGGAGTAGTTTGGAGGGTTCATAGAGCTCCAGTAAGGGCCCTCATTTTTTTTAATACTACGAGCGTGTGATTGACAGAGGAAGTGTGGGAGGGAAGTCGAGGTGGAATACATCAAGTGGAAGGTCGTTCTGAGATTGGAATAACCATCACCGTACACACACTCGTGATACATAATTTCTGACCAGAGTGTGAGGAGCAGAAAGCTTCGAATCGCCTGGTATTGTTCATTTCCCAAACCCAGTACACCTATAGAGGCTGAGTTCGAATGCAGGGTGTGTATGTGTGTGTGTGTGTGTGTGTGTGTGTGTGTGTGGTGCCTGCCGTTCGTCTCTGGTCAGGGATTACGTATCACGGGTGTACATCCTTATTACATAGGATGCATTTATTTCCCTTTCACACATCCACGAGTAATGTGTCAAACTGTGGCTACTCTCTACTCATAAAAATTCTTGGTCGAACTTACTCTAGGATACTCGTGAACATTTCTTTTATCAACTATTGAGAGCTGTGGTAGGGTCGTGGGGGTCTTGGGTGTGAATGGGAGCGGTGGGAAATTTTACACATGTTCAAAATTTGGATGTGTAGCGGATGTGTAACCAGTTTGTAATGACTCGTAGCGACTCGTTGTTTGTTGTAGCGACTCTTGGATCATGAAGTCACCCCACGATGGTAAAGTCATGGTCTAATGTACTGCAACACCTTCCAATGAGATGGCTTCGAAAAATGATCCGAAGTTATAGCTGTTGGTGTGTGCAATTTTGGTTCATAACATTAACTCAAATAGCTCGCTTTTATTCACCAGGTTGCAGTACATTAGACCATCACTTTACAAGTTGCTACGACATGTGGTATTATATCAAAATCCATATTTAACTTTGGTGTCATAAATGTAATACGAAACAGGAAATTGTTTGAAGACGACTCTGTAATATGTGTGCGATGGTAGGAAACGGCTGAAGAACTCATTCGGCCAGACAGAAACAAGGATGAGAGAGTTACACCCGTAGTTTAAAAAAAATTGAGGGCCCTTACTGGAGCTCTATGAACCCTCAAAACTACTCCAGGCAACAGATTCCCTATTCGAAACACTGAAGCGTTCTGTAGCCTGGATTATTTGGAGGGTTCATAGAGCTCCAGTAAGGGCCCTCAAATGTTTTAAAACTACGGGTGTCAGTCTGCTTTTGTATTTAGCAATCTCACCACCAGGCAGCCTTCCTTACCTTGCAACCCTTGTTCTGGCGTAAATTTACTTACACCAAGTGACGAGAGTAGACGAATAGGTGGCAGGCAACTGGCTCTCTTTGATGTCTCTTCGGTGTTTGATTTTATTATAAGGCTTTCTATAATTATTAGGATTGAGAAGATACCAGCAAGATTAAATTAGATTAATCACTTTTTATTTATAACACGAGTTAGTATACAGAGTCACAATATGTAGCTTGCACGGGTTTAAGCTAGGCTAGGAAGCTAACTTTAAAGAGAGATAACACGCTAGAGTAACCTGTGATCGGATCGGTTATCGGTAGCTAACTGAGGCTATAGGAGCGCAACTAGGGCGCTTCCCTTGACTTATGTCGTCACTTTATGCTGGCGTGTTAGTGGTTCCCACAGTAAGTGAGTCCTGTACTCTTCCTGTTCAAGCGTAGGTCAGCAGTATTAGAGCATCATGTGACGGGTGTAAGTCTGAGTGTCTAAGTGACTCATATAAGTAAGTATTAAGTAAGTTATTATAAGTAGCCCTCTAATGAAGGTGAAACCGGAACACCCTGACTCAACATACACACCACATGCAAACATGCAAATATCTGTGTGTTGATGAAGGTGAGAGTTTATTTACTGAATTGCGACACATTTAGTTGTACATTAACATTTTACTGTAATTGGCTTTGGTAGGCCGTGTCATAGATGGGTGTGTTTACAGGGTTTTATAACGTCAACAGGGAGTGAGAGGTATGCAAAATATATTATCAGATTCACCAGGACAACGAACATATATTTGGACATACAGTCAAGATGAACATTGAAAAAAGAGGCTATGTTGTTTTCCCAAAGTTCTGTGTTCCTGAGAGAGAGAGAGAGAGAGAGAGAGAGGGTGAGGTAGTCAAGAGAAGAGTGTTTACGAGATGGAGGAGGAGGAGGAAGAAGGGATTCAAAAAGGAACAAGTGATGGCGTGGAGAGAGTAAAAAATACAGTGCTGGCGAGGGGAGCCCAAGGAAGGAAGTGATGACACAACCTAGTGGAGAGAGAGTGTATCCAGAGAGGAAGGAAGGAAGGAAGGAAGGAAGGATTGGCAGAGGAAGACCAGCAGCAGCAGCAGTAGTGATGAAGAGCAGCACGATATGGAACAGGAACAAGAGGACCGAGTAACGATGAAATATTGATTGAAGTTGGAGAAAGAGAAAGAAGAGAACAAGACCATGATGACGAGGAAAAACCTAAATACTATATATATATAAATTGTTTGAGATACCCATATGTGGATGATTATTATTGACCACGACTGTAGGTGTGCATGTGTGTTCTATGCTAGTATTCATTGATTTAAGAAGGTATTATACTTTCCTTACATTGGAGTGCCTTGATTCCTCCAAAGTATGCCAGGAAACAGGACCAGATGAACAAATATAATGGTGTTCTGTTGCTTGGAATAGTTTGGAGGAATCAGTTACTCCAGATATTTTCAACATGGTAATACCCCCTTAAAAATAATATGAAAGAAAACCGCCCTCGTCCTGAAAGACCCTGTAGCACCAAGGAGATTATTTTACTTTGAGCAACAAGCATAAAAGGAAATAACAGTTGAATATGTGTTTGCACAGTACCGGTATGCTGCATGTTTGTGTATGTGCGTGCGTTGCGTTATTGTGTATGCGTGTATTTGAGTGCAATCGAGTGTGTGTATGTGTACTTGAGTGCAATCGAGTGTGTGTGTGTGTAATTGCGTGCAGTCGAGTGTGTGTGTGTGTGTGTAGTCGAGTGTGTGTATGTGTAATTGCGTGCAGTCAAGAGTGTGTATGTGTAATTGCGTGCAGTCGAGTGTGTGTATGTGTAATTGCGTGCAGTCGAGTGTGTGTATGTGTAATTGCGTGCTGTCGAGAGAGTGTGTATGTGTGTGTGTGTATGTATGTGTCAGGAATTTACTAGTCCACCAAAGACTGCTGGCCGGTGGAGTGGAGTGCAGAAGGTTAAAGGAGAGAGTAAGTATACTTTTGGTACATGAGAGCAACTTGATTCCTCCAAAGTATGCCAGGAAACAGACCCAGATGAAGAAAGAAAAGTAATGGTATCCTGTTGTCTGGAATAGTTTGGAGGGATCATAATCTCCAAAAATACAAAAGTAATGGTATCCTGTTGTCTGGAATAGTTTGGAGGAATCAGTATCACCAAAAAATTCAAAAACTATACCCTCCCCTTAAGGAAAGTTGAAAGTTGGGAGTGGCAGGAATGAAGCTGGGCCGTACACTGTCATTAGGACCTGACACCTGCTCCTGTCCCTTCCCTCAGGCACCACTACTACTACTACTTCTACTACTTCTACTCCATCCCTCAGCCTTTGTTTTTGCCCACATCTAGTCCCTACACACATGCCTTTATAGTACCTGTTCTATCCTCGACCTGTCCTATTATTTACTTTCTCCATATTTTGTTCATATCCTCGTCCCCGTCTATTCCCCAACCCTGCCTCATCCACAACCCTCCCTGCCTCATCCCCAACCCTCCCTGCCTCATCCACACCCCTGCCTGCCTCATCCACACCCCTGCCTGCCTCATCCACAACCCTGCCTCATCCCACAACCCTGCCTCATCCCCAACCCTGCCTCATCCACAACCCTACCTCATCCACAACCCTGCCTCATCCACAACCCTGCCTCATCCCCACCCCTGCCTCATCCCCAACCCTGCCTCATCCCCACCCCTGCCTCATCCCCAACCCTGCCTCATCCCCACCCCTGCCTCATCCACAACCCTGCCTCATCCCCACCCCTGCCTCATCCCCAACCCTGCCTCATCCCCACCCCTGCCTCATCCACAACCCTGCCTCATCCACAACCCTGCCTCATCCCACAACCCTGCCTCATCCACAACCCTGCCTCATCCCACAACCCTGCCTCATCCACAACCCTGCCTCATCCCCACCCCTGCCTCATCCACAACCCTGCCTCATCCACAACACTGCCTCATCCCACAACCCTGCCTCATCCACAACCCTGCCTCATCCCACAACCCTGCCTCATCCCCTGACTCTTACCTACACATCTGACATAGGGAATGTTTTATTTAACTATCAGACATATGTACACTCGCCAGCACTGCCACGTGGTACAAGGGCTCACGTGTTTAAGATATTTTAGTTATTCAGTTCCTTAAGGACCCTGTGATCGTGTATAAAAAATGGAGGTTTCTGATTCCACCTAACCATGTCACGAAACAAGCTCCTTCCCTATAGGTGGTGTTTCGTAGCAATATTTGAAGGACTCACTTACCTCCAATTTTCTGACTACAACACAGAGTCCCTTAAGCAACAATGTTCACTTTAAGTGCTATATAGTGTATCGAGGACACTCCATCTCACACACGTGGATTGTTTCCAGCTGTCCACGTGTATTATTGTTCAAAAAGTTCATATATTTAATGCAACAGGAGTCAGAAAACCAGTCGTATGTGATTTATAACATCAATAGAAAATATATTCGAGAAACAGATATATATATATATATATATATATATATATATATATATATATATATATATATATATATATATATCCTCAAAGGAGTGTTCCAATTCTTATTTGGCTTTGCAAAAGTTGTATTTCCTTGGTTTATTACGGTCATTATTCCACGTATTATTGCAAATATAAATGGTGTTCTAATTCACGTGTGTATGTTTTGAAAAATAATAATAATAATACTTTCAAGCTTAATATATAATTATAAGCTATCCACAAAGGTGAAGTTAAAAGGGAATTGGTGTCGCATCTTTTCCGAATTATTATATTTACATTCCACCTTCAAATATTGACTTCATACCAGACGAAGAGAGACACACAAGTCATTACATATTCCAGGTTACACGCGCCTCACAACTTGAGATTCCTGCATGGTGCAAAAAAAAAAAAAAAAATATGAACACAGAATATCCCGAATACTTGAAACTGTCATCTTTCCATTCAACAAGTATACATGTTTCATAAGTTTTGCTCGTCTCCTGTTACTGAAACTGTTTATGTTTAAGGGGTGTGTGGGAATTAGGGGACAGGCTTGGGGTTAGGGGGTGCGAGAGCAGGGGGACAGGCTTGGGGTAGGGGTGGGGTAGGGTGGGTTGGGGTGGGGGTAGAAAGCCTGTCTCCCTACTCCCGTACCCCCTAAAAAAAACCTCAAAGCCTGTCCCCTACTCCCACACCCCCTTAAAAGTTACCGTAAAATTATGTGACCTCAAACATTAATTAAAAGAAGTGTATTCCAAGGTCATACACTCATAAGACAGACAGGTGTATTCGGACCAAAGTTAATCCATGACTGAATTCACCAAATATTATGCCACGATATAATATAATTGCCACCTCTGTCAGTGAGAAGATTTCAGTCAGCCTCTAACACCCGTAGTTTAATAAAAATAAAAAAAATTGAGGGCCCTTACTGGAGCTCTATGAATTCTCCAAACTACTCCAGGCAACCGATTCCCTATTCGAAACACTGAAGCGTTTTGTGGCCTGGATTATTTGAAGGGTTCATAGAGCTTCAGTAAGGGCCCTCAAATGTTTTTAAACTACGGGTCTAACCACTGAATAACAAACAAGGCCCGTATTGTTTGTAACCAGTAGTAAGCCGCCAGCCATCCTCCCTTCCTTCAATGCCTGTACCAGTTTTATTCTGCCAGTTCTGTGTTGTGTGAATCGTCTCGTCGACATTCCTTCCTTCCATTGCTCTACCCATCTGCGGTTCAGCTCATTTTTTTCTGCTTCCCTCGTGTCGAATCTCTGTTGAACCTCGGGGATTGCATGGGTTGTGTTGTGGTGGTGGTGCTGGAAATACCACTGCTCTTGTAGAAATAAAACACTGGGGCTGCTGCTCTCTCATGCCTCTTGAAATAGCCACATGATACAAGGTTTGGTGTGTGTGTGTGTCTGCGTTAAGGGATTACCATACATTTTATTGTGGTATATATGCATGGGTGGAGGGAACAGCTACACAAATTAATATCTTACGTCAATGTGCATTATTATTAATATTCCTTTGGTATTATTATTATTATTATTATTCCTTTGGTATTATTATTATTATTATTATTCCTTTGGTATTATTATTATTATTATTATTCCTTTGGTATTATTATTATTATTATTATTCCTTTGGTATTATTATTATTATTATTATTATTATTATTGTGAGGTTTTCTTTATTAAGGGGGAAGTTAGTTTTGTTTTGGTAAATCTGGAGCAACTGAATCCTCCAAACTATTCCAAACAACAGAACTCTATTCTATTTTTGCTCTTCTGGTCCTGTTTCCTGCATGGCATACTTTGGAGGAATCAAGGCACTCCAATGTACAGTACCAAAAAAGAATGATAAGTGACATGCTTAACTACGATAACATTATTCTTCCTCTCGTGTGTAAATCATTCATTACGATTACATTCAGACGAAGGAAAAAAAAAAGGGAACTATGACCACACATCTTTTCCTTATTTCCATCACTACCTTCGTCGTACATGGATTCCCAGGACTAAGGCACGTAGTTTTAAATCATTTGAGGGCCCTTACTGGAGCTCTATGAATTCTCCAAACCACTCCAGGCAACTGATTCCCTATTCGAAACACTGAAGGGTTTTGTGGCCTGGATTATTTGGAGGGTTCATAGAGCTCCAGTAAGGGCCCTCAAATGTTTTAAAACTACGGGTGTTAGACCTCACATCTTTTCCTTATTTCTATCACTACCCTCGTCGTCGTACATGGTTTCCCAGGACTAAGGTTTTAAAAATTTTGAGGGCCCTTACTGGAGCTCTATGAACCCTCCAAATAATTCAGGCCACAAAACGCTTCAGTGTTTCGAATAGGGAATCTGTTGCCTGGAGTAGTTTGGAGAATTCATAGAGCTCCAGTAAGGGCCCTCAATTTTTTTTAAACTGCGGGCCTAAGTCGGTGTTCCTTCATCCTCTACTTCCACCCCAACTCCATTTGTGGCCAGTGGCTGTAACCGTGTCGAAGCCATTACATCAATTATCAATAGTCTGTGATCAGCAGATAACCTGTGATTGCCTTCAGTTCGGAGTAATGTACTTGGAGATTATTTATACGTGTTCCTAATGGCACGTCTCACTGCTCCAGTAGTGAACCCAACCCTTCAAACAGGTTATTCCTTAGACGTACAGTTGCTAAAAAAGGTATTGCGACAACTATTGATACAACATTAAATATATTAATGTCCATAGTTGTTTGTAGGGATTATAAGTATGTATTACAGAAGGATATGTATGTTTCCTTCTGTTATACATGCTTATAGTCCCTACAAATAGTTGTGGATATTGATATGGTTAAAGTTCTATCAATAGTTGTCGCAATACCTTTTTTGGCAACTGTACATCGGGCTGCCATTATGGATGGAACCTATTTACTTTGAAGCTGCTTGAGACTGAGGATAATCTTCTTTCTTGCAGTCACTATAATGGAGCTGCCCCTGACATCAAAGTGCATGACAAAAACATCCTCAAAGACCACCTCTTATTTTTCCAGAAGGATAAGCAAGATGTTGAATTGCTCACTATCTTTTGCAGAGAAAGCTGAAACTTTTAAGCTTCTTATGCTTCATAAAGCTAGCAAGTGACACAAGGCTGTTTATATGTATCTCAAGTATTTATTCACCTTCACATTCGTGTCAATTTTTAAACCCTACCAAGTTGAGACAGCAACATGACTTTGTAGGCTTTAAGAAGGTACTAGTAACTTCTATTGATGAACCTCTAGAAAAGTTTAACTTATGATGGTAAAGAGAATGTAAACGCCTCCGCTGTATCCTGGAGTATTTAGGACGATTTTATCCAAATTGTTTTGGCCACCACACATAATAGTGCAGAGTATATCAGTGTTGTAGTGTCTGCATGCAGGCGTACATAACCAACAGAAAACAGCAGACTGAAGCCAGCACACTTAATGCAGCAACTACTCTGGTCCACAGCACAACAAGGAATAGTCACTTTTCTGCGAGACATGACAGAATCAGTCTCAATACAGCACCTCTATAGAATCACTCCACTGCAGGCTGCTAAAACACTGCCCTCTTATACCCAGGCTACTCCCCACCAGCCTGAATCAAACCTATACACAATGACACCATTATGCGAACGAAAAAGGAGCACTCTACACTATATCTTCGCCTTACTTATCATTGTCACCAACTTTAAAAGAAGTACACAGTTGATGATGCAGATGAACCGTGTGCCTAAATAATCCTCTGTTCAGCATGAGGGCCAAATATATAGGGTTAATTAAAATTATCTGATACATTTGCAGGAAGCCCGTCTACCCGTGAGGCTGGGGCTGGGGCTAACCCTGGGTATTTTTCTCCTTAGATTCAATTCCTCATATTTATTCTTCCTCTGTACTCACTTTATTCTTTTACCATCATCTTACACCATATAATTTTCAGGTTTCTCCTAGACCCAACCTACTAGCCTTGCACTGGGTTTCACATACTGCGTCAGGCCCTCCACTACTGTTATTATATTCTGTTATCTGTACAAATCATCAATGTTTTGTTGAAGTTGTAGCCTCTCTCTGTTGGGAGGGACACGGGGAACACCATACAACATTGAACATGGGTAGTGCCATCTATCTGACCTTTTAAAATGTTATCTTGACAGTCACAACGGTATGGGAATAGATGTAGTGGTGTCCTTACTAGCTGCATACTAATAGTCACACTAATATTGTAATAGTGATCAGTAGTAAATTAAGAGGTTGTTGTTGTTGTTATTGTTTCCCTAGACTGTCTGGTTGACCGAAGCCGCACAGATGTTCGGGACCTCAAAATTAAGAGGTAAACATACTGTACAGTCGGTGGCAGATGTCGTGTCGCCTCAACTGCTTCACCGAGACAGGCAGTGTTCATGGATTCGAGAAATACGCACGTTTTCTACACCTACTAATCTCGAGTATATGAACATCGCGTGCCTCGGTGAAGCAAGTGAGGCGACAGGACTTTTGCCTCCGACTGTTGTACTGTAAACTTATAATAAGCATTTAGCCTGGAGTCCGATCGAACTTGTGTTGAAAAATGCATAACCTTGACATAAACTGAATGTTCCCCAAATTGCTTTAATTTGTGTGTGAGTCTTTGCTGGAAGTAAGAAGCTGCTGTTAGATTGATTGATAAAAAACATAAACAGCTCATTATTAGACAAAGGCAATCAAATGGATACTAAAGTCACCCCTATGAAAAAACAAACTTTTGTCCGCAATAGTACACGAGCAGTTCCGAGGTCTGGTGTGTGTGTGTGTGTGTGTGTGTGTGTGTGTGTGTGTGTGTGTGTGTGTGTGTGTGTGTGGGCATGTAAACACGATTCGTCTATGTCCTTGTGTAAGTGGCAAGACGCAGACTGTTGCAAGGTCACCCACCACCTGCTAGCCAGCCAACCAGTCCATTGCCCCTCTTACTCGTACTGTATAATCGGCGGCAAAAGTCCTGTCGCCTCACCACTTGCTTCACCGAGGCACGCGATGTTCATAGACTCGAGAATATGAGGTACAGAAAACAAGCTATTTCTCGAGTCCATGAACACTGTGCGTCTCGGTGAAGTAGGCACTTGAGGCGACACGACGTCTGCAGCCGATTGTACACTACATACATACACTGTCTCACTCACAGCCTCACATCAGCCGCTCTTGCCTCCCTCCTCCTCTCACATATTATTCACTGTTCGTTTTACTGACTCTTGTTCCTGCCTAGTCCACTAAAACGTATCTACAGCACCGATTCTGTAGCCTATGTCTTGCTATCATCTGCCTCCCTGTCCACTCACCCCTGCCTCACGTTCCCTCACACCTGCCTCCCTGTCCACTACCCCTCACCCCTGCCTTGTCCACTCACACCTGCCTCCCTGTCCACTACCCCTCCATCCTCACCCCTGCCTACCTGTCCACTACTCCTCCACCTGCCTCCCTGTCCACTACCCCTCACCCCTGCCTTCCTGTCCACTACCCCTCCATCCTGGCCTACTCACACCTGCCTCACATTCCCTAGTCCACCTGCCGTCCTTGACCTTGCCCCAACTACAGTCAGCTTCGCCACCACCTCCCTCGCTTCATCCATCACTCTATCATCACTGTATTTCCTCCTATTCTCTTACACCCGTAGTTTTAAAAAAATTGAGGGCCCTTACTGGAGCTCTATGAATTCTCCAAACTACTCCAGGCAACAGATTCCCTATTCGAAACACTGAAGCGTTTTGTGGCCTGGATTATTTGGAGGGTTCATAGAGCTCCAGTAAGGGACCTCAAATGTTTTAAAACTACGGGTGTCAGTCCTTCAGCAGCGCCGTAACTCAACCCGTGTTCTCTTCTAACAACTAAACTTCTAACACTATATGCACCAACCAGCCTTTACCACCACACCTTCCTCCTCCTCCTCTGGCGACTGACTTCTCCTTTCCATACTCACTTTCACAACATCTACATTCTCCTTTCCTTCATTTTCACAGTCTTCCATGCAGTCCCTTCCCCTTCCATTAATCTATTCACCAACTGTCTATTTAATTTGTGTAATGCGCGCCCACACGCACACACACACACGATCGTTGATTTCTTAAACCGTTCTAGATGATGGAGGAACACAGGATTATATATAAGAGAGAAGAAAAGTTGCACAGGATGACATTTTCAGCGACTGACTTTTAGGTAGTGCTCACACTCTGGTCAGAAATTATGTATCACGAGTGTACAATTATTATTCAGGCAACCACAGTGACGACATGATTGGACCCCATGAACATAGATCCTAACCCACTGGATATTAAACTTAATGGTTGAGAGAAAACTAATTTATTAATCTTTTAAATGTAAACATGATGAACCTACTTCAGAGTACTATTGGCTATATATAGGTTCCTTGTGATGATGTAATTATACGTTCTGTCAGCCTGCAACTTCTCTTATGTAACCAGCAGAAATGTAAACAGAGTATGTAACCTTCAAATTCAGTTCTGTATAAGAGATAAAGAGAGAGATAGAGATAGATAGATATATATAGAGAGATAGAGAGAGAAAGGGAGAGAAATAGAGAGAGAGAAAGGGAGAGTAGAGAGAGAGAGAGAGTAGAGAGAGAGATAGTAGAAAGAGAGATAGTAGAAAGAGAGATAGTAGAAAGAGAGATAGTAGAAAGAGAGAGAGTAGACAGAGAGAGAGTAGACAGAGAGAGAGTAGAGAGAGAGAGAATAGCGTACCATCCCTGCCTCGCCTCCACCATGGCATCTCCAGTGGCCGGCGAGGTGCACTGAAAATTACCACTCATAAAGGAAATGCATAACACATAGCTCGCCGGAAACCTGATATTGGAAAGGCGTGAGTGAGTGAGTGTGTGTGTGTGTGCGTGTGTGTGTGGCGGGTATAAGTGAGCCTCGGGCCACACACACACACACACAGACACAGACACAGACACAGACACAGACACAGACACAGACACACACACACACACACAAAAAAACAAAAACACAGACAAACAAAAACACACACACACACAGACAAACAAAAACACACACACACACACACACACACACACACACACACACACACACACACACAGACACACACACACACAAACAAAAACACACACACACAAACAAAAACACACACACACACACACACACAAACAAAAAAACACACAGACACAAACACACACACACACAGACTACCATGCTGTTTTGCCTCACCAGACGGTATACCAATTTTGATTTCATGGAACTTCGGAGACACAACAAATTTAGAGATTTTTTCAATGCATTTCGAAACATTTGGTCCAAAAAATTGCTGTAATATTTTGTCACGTTAACCTCGACATTGTTTTGTTTCTTTTCTAAGTATTATTTTCTACTCTCATTCCTTCGTACAGTATTTCCATTTCCCTTATTAGTGTTGGTAGGTGAGTAATATGAATGATATTTGTGTCTGTTCATAATACGTCTGATTTTCATTCATTTTCCCGTTTTCCCCACGTCTTTTCCATGTATGTATGTGTGTGTGTGTGTGTGTGTGTGTGTGTGTGTGTGTGTGTGTGTGTGTGTGTGTGTGTATGTGTATGTGTATGTGTGTGTATGTGTATGTGTGTGTATGTGTATGTGTATGTGTGTGTATGTGTGTGTATGTGTGTGTGTATGTGTGTATGTGGGTGTGTATGTGGGTGTGTGGGTGTGTATGTGGGTGTGTATGTGTGTGTGTATGTGTGTGTGTATGTGTGTGTGTGTGTGTGTGTTTTTTAACCTGGTGTTCCTGCTTTCCTCCCCATGCCTATATTATATTATATACCTCTTCCACTTCCCTTTTCTGTTCTCCCTTGTTCTCCGTCTTTTTGCTTTAATTTTCCAGTGTTTTTTTTCTCCTTCTGGACTGTCATTGGTGTTTACCTCGTCGTACTGGCTAGACACTTTTATAGACTCATGGCCTGTCCCTGCTGCCGTTTTTCCACCACCGTACTTTGATAGTTAAATGCTTGTCTTTGGTGGAGTTTTCATTGTTTTTGGTTATTTCTTTGTGTGTTCTTTTACGTGTCTAGTGAGGGGAGCCAACTGAACCCATGCAGTTGTTAGGGCCATACAGGAGGAATGTTGGATCCCAGGATTTCTATAACTGGAGATGGAGCAGGACCCATGCATGTGTAAAGACCAACCCGGCCCTGTCTTGTTGCCCTCACCTCCCTCTTTAGCATAGCATTACAACCTTGTGGTCAATATCAAACCTCAGGACAAATTTGAGGGGGCCGTCTGGTCAGGGCTGAGAAGTAAGTGGACAACATCAGCCAAACCAGGAAATCCATAACTAAGGAAGTCGTCCCATGAAGGATAATTTTTCTGAGTTTGGAATGAATCCCTAGAAAACCCTCAGGCAGCAGAACTCAATGTCTGATGGAGGAACCCAGGATTTACGGTGTTTACTGATATGTGAAACTCCGACAAATGCAGCAGGTTCCTGTCGGCTTCCTCATAGATAAGATTGGTGAGGGACAGAAGGAGGAGGAGTACCGTAGTCCATGACAAACCTGATTCCTATGTTGATTTATTTTCTTTTTTTCATTTCCTGATTGTTTACTACCAACCTTTCCAACTTATACTCTGTCTTGCTTATGCTATGGTCATCAGCTCTTTGGAATATTCGTTTCGCCTTCTTAATACACTCTCTTTACTTGTTAATAAATTTCCGTCCGCATCCTTTATCATTGCAGTAGGTTGCTCACCACGCACAGCACTGTTTCTCTGGCTGGCCAATCACTTCATGGATATTTTTCCCCTTCTCTGCAATTCAACTTATCGTAAAGTTCATCATACGCCTTTTCCTTTTCATTTGCCTCAGCCACACACCTTTTATCATTTCCTTTTATTTCTGATATATTTTTTCAGTCCTTTAGTTTATCATAATAATGTTCAACTGCCTCTTCCTATTAATTTTATGCTATCATGCCCAAGTGTACACTCGTGATACATAATTTCTGACCAGAGTGTGAGGAGCAGAAAGCTTCGAATAGGCTGGTATTGTTCATTACCCCACCCAGTACACCTATAAAGGTCGAGTTCGAATGCTCTGTGTGTGTGTGTGTGTGGTGCCTGCCGTTCGTCTCTGGTCAGGGATTACGTATCACGAGTGTACACAGCATCTTAAACTACTGGAATCGCTAATTACAAAAAAGTATACCGCATCTTCACACCAAATCGATCTCACTACGCTTTTGTTCACCACCCTAATGCAAGAAAGTATCTGCAGGCTATTCCCAGTTCACCACAAATACAGTTGGTCAAGTCTAAAACATTTTACCATCCATCCTCCATCTCTCCTTCATAGTATGACTTATAATCCTCAAGAGAAATAAGTCTTCGGTATCTTTAATAAAAATGGACGTGATAAGGAGGGATACCGACGGTGTATTGGTTAGCACTGATCCCGGGTTCGATTCCCGAGTTGGGAGAATTGCTTGACTATATTCCACAAGGTAAAAAGAAAGAGAGGTCCCCTCACCCTTACCCCACACACAGATCCTGTGATGTCAGTGATAATATCAAAGCAAACGGAGCTCAGTACACTAGTGGTTCACGTGAGTGTGAGACTTGAGTCAACACCACCGAGATATCTTGGTTGTGTTGACTGAGCTTCACATCAACCCTGAACCTACAGTCTGGATAATCTGTGACGTCATGAGCAGAGCAGACACATTTTCGCTTCACCCCCTTCGATGTGAAACTACCTTACTTTTCCTTTTACCTTGATATTCCCAGCCCCTAATATCCCTGTTCACGTAGGAATACTTAGATGAACAGCTGTAAGAGAGAGGATTGCAAACCTTGCAGGCTGGGGGAAGATGTGTTGATGTAACAAGACTGATTTGCCTGAAGGGGAGAGGGTATAGTTTTGACATTTTTGGAGTTAATGATTCCTCCAAACTATTTCAAGCAACAGGCCACTATTATATTTGTTAATTTGGTCCTGTTTCCGGGCGTAATAAGGAGGAACCGGAGAGCTTTAAAGTACAGTTGGACACATGAATGGGTGGCACAGCCCAGGTGTTAGATACTTGTCCCATTTGCGTAACCAGTGTCTATTATCAGGTACTTGTTTTTTATTACCATCCTCAATACTGACTTCTGTCTCTGATGGTGTCTCCTATTTGGCACTAAGGAACACACACACACACACACACACACACACACACACACACCATCCTCAATACTGACTTCTGCCCCTGATGGTGTCTCCTATTTGTCACTATATAAGGAACTTGATATTGGGAGAAATGGACCATCTTTCACTTGGGCTGTACCACCCATTCATGTGTCCAACTGTACCAAAAGGATACTTACTCTCCCCTTAATAACCAACACCATGAGTCGATTGGCATGAAGCCCAAAATCATCATCTCGTGATATGAAACTCTTATGGACCTTGTGATCGTGTATGAAACTTGGTGGCTTTTGATTCCTCCTGATTATACCACGAAACATGCACCTTCAGTATGGATAGTGTTTCCTGGCAATGTTTGAAGGACTCGCTAACCTCCTATTTTCTGACTACGACAGATGAGGACATTCAACGGTTTGATTTGATCATAGACACGACATTACCATTTGAATGCGATTTCGCGAAGCAAAGAATTCATGAGTAATGGGAAGGAACCGATTGTATAAGATAATCTAGCCTTATTCTCAGTTGACACATATTTTCACCCACTCATTTATTAGTTTCAACTAAGATTTACACCCGTAGTTTAAAAAAAAATGAGGGCCCTTACTGGAGCTATATGAACCCTCCAAAATAATCCAGGCCACAGAATCCTTCAGTATTTCTAATAGGGAATCTGTTGCCTGGAGTAGTTTGGAGAATGCATAGAGCTCCAGTAAGGGCCCTCAAATGTTTTAAAACTACGGGTGTTAGTCCCCAAAATGGTAAGGGTGTGGTTGATGTTGGGTAGGCAGTGTTTGGGAGTGAGAGAGATGGGGTGTAGGAGGGTGGGAGCCGGGTGACTATCCCTGTCCACAGTTTACAGAGTCCAGTGATGCATAACCTTCTCGGCTCCTCAGGCCACATGATCAAACTTAAAAACTCACCGAGGCCGCAAGATTTAGACACAGTGAACTTATACAATTTCGCTCTGTTACAATATTAATTAACAATCCCGTCTTAGGCTTCCGCAAGCTTAAATTGTCGATGAGAGTTAGTTAAAGGCCTAATACGAGAGACAACATAAAGGCATAGTAATGAGAGACGATTAAGGGGTTGCGGGAATAGGGGGACAGGCTTGGGGTGAATAGAAAGCCTGTCCCCCTATTCCCGCACCCCCCTAACCCCCCAATCCCCCCCAAGCCTGTTCCCCTACTTCTGCACCCCCCAGAACCACCCAAGCCTGTCCCCCTATTCCCACACCCCCTTAAAACGTCAAAATAAAACTCTCCATTAAATGAAACCTCGATTATTTTACTGCTGTTTTTGTGACGCTATTCCAGAGGCAATGATTTGAGAGAGAGACACTTTCCTTCCATCGTATAGTATGATTTTGCAGCACCTCACAATAATAATAAAAATTGAGGGGGTTGAGTTGACGTAAGGTGTTGTTGTTGTAAGAATATATTTTGATATGATACTGATTTATTGGCACGATGGAAGGAAAGTGTCGTCTGTTATTTGAGTGTGGCTGTACACTCGTGATACGTAATCCCTGACCAGAGACGAACGGCAGACACCACACATACCTAATTCCCTACGTTCGAACTCAGCCTCTATAATCATGTTTACTGAATGGGGAAATGAACAATACCAGGCGATTCGAAGCTTTCTGCTCCTCACACTCTGGTTAGAAATAATGTATCACGAGTGTACAGTTGCCAAAAAAGGTATTGCAACAACTCTTGATACAACATTAAATATATTAATGTCCATAGTTGTTTGTAGGGATTATAAGTATGTATTACAGAAGGATATGTATATTTCCTTGTGTTATACATGCTTATAAGTATGTATTACAGAAGGATATGTATATTTCCTTCTATTATACATGCTTATAGTCCCTACAAATAGTTGTGGACATTACTAGGGTTAAAGTTCTATCAAGATTTGTCGCATTACCTTTTTTGGCAACTGTACATACTTGATAACGAGTGAGAACACAAACAAACAACAAACACACTGAGTAAAAACAAAAGACAGTAGTGCAAGAAGCTCCTTTTAAGATTCACCGCCTCATTTGTCCTTCCTAATGTCCCTCTGCAATTTCCCTCGGCTTACGATCGCTTGTAAGAGCCCTATTAAATTGTAATCACATTTAAATTCGCTGAGGAGCATAAGAAGAGAGCTGAGTGAGATGGGTGAGTGAGGGAAGGAAAGAAGTTGGAGAAAAGGTATCTGTGTCATGTTAAGTTGTTAACTAATAAACATGGAAAAATATAACTGAATATTTTTAACTCATGAACAGCGAGGATTTTCTTGTAACATATTAGATCATTAGCTAATTATGTGTGCATATACAAACAAAAATAAACAGATATCTTTATATTATGTTATAACTAATTAGTGATGTGGATAATACTTTAAAGGTTTTGGCACTGCTACGACCATAGCCACTAAGCTCTCAGGCCCGTAGTTTTAAAAAAATTGAGGGCCCTTACTGGAGCTCTATGAATCCTCCAAACTACTCCAGGCAACAGATTCCCTATTAAAAACACTGAAGCGTTTTGTAACCTGGATTATTTGGAGGGTTCATAGAGCTCCAGTAAGGGCCCTCAATTCTTTTAAAACTACGGGTGTAAGTTCTTCTACTATCCCTATCTTCTTTCTATTTCCTTACTCCTTGCCGTCCTACCTAACTATCATTTTCTGGAGCTATATGACCTCGCTGTTGCGGCGCTTAATATCAATCAATCAAAGAAGATAATAGTCTGGCATTTATTACAACAAATGCAAACAGTTTTTTTTTTTGTGTGTGTGTGGCCAGAGATTTCGTATCACATAAAGATACAACACAATAAACTATAGACCCTGATAGTTTCTGAGTTTTCCACCAGAGCAAATCCTGTGAGAGATGCTGCTGTGTAGGTGAGAGACTTTTATATTATATTCCCATAAAAAGATATTAATAACAAGTAATAAAGTAATACATGGACCTACTTATATACCTAAGCCTGCATGGTAGATGAGCCTTATCTTTATAATATCTTATTTACCAATATTAAGGGGGTGTGGTAGTAGGGGACAGGCTTGAGGTGGGTAGAAAGCCTGTCCCTCTAACCCCCCCCAAACCACCCTCCGCCCCCAAGCCTGTCCCCCTACTCCTCCACCCCCCAATCCCCCAAAGCCTGCATCCATACTCCTGCACCTCCCCCCCCCCCCACCAAGCCTGCCCCCCTACTCCTGCACCCCTCCCCCCAAGCCTGTCCCCCTATTCCCACACCCCCTTAATTAATACTGACGGAGCCGCCCAGACAGGCCTCCAAGAAGTAGATAACTTTATTCCCAGACTACAATGCCTTCACTAAAAAAAAAAAAAAACTGTTCAAAACTTGTGTTCCATTTTCCTCTATATATCTGTCTCTATTTCTATCTATACCTTTCTATCTATCTCTATCTGTCTCTATTTCTATCTATATCTTTCTATCTATCTCTATCTATATCTTTCTATCTATCTCTTATCTGTCTATCTGTCTATCTATCTATCTATCTATTTCTATCTATCTAAGCATAAGAGGCCAGCGGAACACAAGTTTTGAACAGACTATAGCTCTACTCTATAATAATGAAGAGGACGTGAACCATCTCTACCTAATGTAGTGTGACCCAACTAAGTATTATTTTTGGTAATTGTATTTTCTGCTTATCATCTCATTTATTTATAACTCACTTTCACGTTGACTTTCCAATTGCTGAAACTCCCACGCAGCATTCCGAAACTTAAGGGTAGAGTATACTTTTGGTACATTGGAGTGCCTTGATTCCTCCAAACTATGCCAGAAAACACACCCAGATAAAGAAAAATAATGGTATCCTGTTGCCTGGAATAATTTGGAGGAATCATAATCTCCAAAAATGTCAGAACTATACCCTTCCCTTAAACCTTTGTTGGTGTAAAGGCTGAGGGTAGCGAGTGGGTTGGTGTATGCATAGTATTATTGCCCACCATCCACCTGGCCCGGGGCTTAATAATTATTGTTACTGCATGCACAATGGCCAGTATACGGAGTAGGCTACCTTCCTTTAAGGGACCCTGTGTTGTAGTCTGAAAATTGGTGATATACGAGTCCTTCAAATATTGCCACGAAACACCACCTATATTGAAGGAGCTTGTTTCGTGGCATAGTCAGGAGGAATCAGAAGCCTCCAATTCTCAAACACGATCACAGGGTCCTTAAAATCTGGAGCAACTGATTCCTCCTAACTATTCCAAGCAACAGAACACCATTATTATTGTTCCTCTGGTTCTGTTTTCTGGCATACTATGGAGGAATCAAGGCACTCCAATGTACCAAAAGTATACTCTCCCCTTAAGGACCCTGTGATCGTGTATGATGATTGGAGGCTTCTGATTCCTCCTGACTATGCCACGAAACAAGCTCCTTCAATATAGGTGGTGTTTCGTGGCAATATTTGAAGGACTCGTATATCACCAATTTTCAGACTACAACACAGGGTCCCTTAAAGGAAGGTAGCCTACTCCGTATACTGGCCATTGTGCATGCAGTAACAATAATTATTAAGCCCCGGGCCAGGTGGATGGTGGGCAATAATACTATGCATACACCAACCCACTCGCTACCCTCAGCCTTTACACCAACAAAGGTTTAAGGGAAGGGTATAGTTCTGACATTTTTGGAGATTATGATTCCTCCAAATTATTCCAGGCAACAGGATACCATTATTTTTCTTTATCTGGGTCTGTTTTCTGGCATAGTTTGGAGGAATCAAGGCACTCCAATGTACCAAAAGTATACTCTCCCCTTAAGTTTCGGAATGCTGCGTGGGAGTTTCAGCAATTGGAAAGTCAACGTGAAAGTGAGTTATAAATAAATGAGATGATAAGCAGAAAATACAATCACCAAAATACTTAGTTGGTTCACACTAGGTAGGTAGAGGTGGTTCACGTCCTCCAGTGAGCTAAAAGTCTAAAACACATTGATGACTGTGTATGATACAATCTATTTCTACACTATTTGTTCATTTGTTTATATGGCGTCTATCATCCGTAGTTTTAAAACATTTGAGGGCCCTTACTGGAGCTCTATGAATTCTCCAAACTACTCCAGTCAACAGATTCCCTATTCGAAACACTGAAGCGTTTTGTGGCCTGGATTATTTGGAGGGTTCATAGAGCTCCAGTAAGGGCCCTCAAATGTTTTAAAACTACGGGCCTGAATACTAATCACAACATTCTTCATTTCCCTCCTCCCTTTCCATTTTTGACGCTGATGGAATTATTGATGAAAATAAAACACCCTCCCCTTTACTCGGGCTCTGGTTATCTAGGCTGCGACCCTCAATTTTCCCTCTAGAAATATGTCAGAAAGTGCTGATTCTGAATATGTTTCGAGTTTACTTGTGGGATGGGTACACTCGTAATACGTAATCCATGAACAGCAGTCATTACACACACACACACACACACACACACACACAAACACACACACACACACATACCCTGCATTCGAACTCAGCCTCTATAGGTGTACTGGGTGGGGGAAAAGAACAAATACCAGGCGATTCGAAGCTTTCTGCTCCTCACACTCTGGTCAGAAATTATTTATTACGAGTGTACGTTTCAAGTGTTGCGTGAACAAACACACTATAATATACGATAACATTGAGCTGCCTAACTCTGCTATATTTTCCTTATCTTGATTGATGTAAGTTTTGGGGAACCTTATATTATGAGGAAAACATCACTAAACTACATAAAAAATAAAAGTAAATATGAAATATATAATGGTAGAGCGTTTCACTATTATTTGGAGCATCATGAGAGTCATATCACCCACTTGTGTCTTGTCCTTCCCCGTTACACTCACATTTGTAGCAGCTGCACCGGGATCAACGCTTTATCTTCTTAATATCTGCTACATCCATATTTTTCTCTCACACACCCGGCAGTATGAACATTCTTACCAACCTGTTCTGTGTTTGTATCAGTGCTAACACCCGTAGTTTTAAAAAAATTGAGGGCCCTTACTGGAGCTCTATGAACCCTCCAAACTACTCCAGGCAACAGATTCCCTATTCGAAACACTGAAGCGTTTTGTTGCCTGGATTATTTGGAGGGTTCATAGAGCTCCAGTAAGGGCCCTCAAATGTTTTAAAACTACGGGTGTAAACACCAATGAGTTAGTGGTTACTGTTTAGTGGATTTATTTTCGTTGCCACCAAAACTTATAAGTTGTCGAGTGTTGTTGTGTTGTATTACATCATTTCTGACCAGTGTGTGAGGAGCAGAAAGCTTCGAATCGCCTGGTATTGTTCATTTCCCCACCCATGATTTATTCATTATTCATATATGACTTACGAATACACCAGTTGTTGCGAGAATAGGGGGACAGGCTTGGGGGGTTTTATCGGGTGCGGGAATAGGGGACAGGCTCTCTACCCGCCCCCCAAGCCTATCCCCCTACCCTCACACACCCTTAAACAAACAGGAAGTTAATGGAAGGAATGTTAGCAAAATTTGTTAATCCTTCGGCACCTATAGACTGTTCTTATATTTTTATTTTCTACTGTACACTCGCAACATTGCCGACGACAGGGGAGAAACGCGGGAGTGGAGCCAACTGTACATGTCAATCACTATAAGAGGCTGTATCAGGGACAATAGTAAACACTGGAATATTTATCAGCAAGAGCTGTGTTAGATCTTCAGCGTCAACTTCCAGGACGTGTTACCTGATGAAAATTGATCAGGACAGACTACAGTAAACAAAACAAAAAAAACTAGGTACAGTGACATTGGACGAGGCACAGGTGACATCCATTATTTGTAGCTTCAATTATACATTCCATCGATATTTCACATTTTTTTACGTTCACACTTCCAAGTTGTTCAGCATTTAATTAATTAATGGCCATTGTGTCACCAACATACATTAAATTAATATACATCTCAGTTTTTTTTGTGTGTGTTTTTTCAGTTTACGAGGCATTTATATTTCCATACTTACTTCACGACTTGGTAGATGTGGCGACGGACATTTGCCGCCGACTGTACACTCGATCAAAAAAGTATCGCGTATTTCCTTGTGAAACATTTTGACACCTGAGACGGTAGCTACTAAAAACGAGCTTGTTTATCATGAGCTGTAGTGATCCTTTACAGAACCATCGGACTCCACATGTGCGATACATTTTTGATCCAGTGTGTAGTACCGTCGGTGGCAAAAGTCTTGTCGCCTCACCACTTGCTTCACCGAGGTATGTACACGATGTTCATAGACTCGAGATTATTAGGTGTAGAAAACGTGTGTATTTCTCGAGTCCATGAACACTGCCTGTCTCGGTGAAGCAGGTGAGGCGACACGACTTATGCCCCAGACTGTACATGAAATAAGAGTATACGAAACGGACAACACAGCCCACACACGGCGTACAAAACTTAATTATAAAAAGTTGAATATACACATCGCACATCTAGCAGACATCTCAATTGCACACATCAAAACAATGTTAAAAGATAAAAGTTAAAGACACACACACACACACACACACACACACACACACCTCTTCCTCAATATAGAGCAAAAATATTTTCGTCTTCATCTTCCTCAATAGAGAAAAAATAAACAAACTTTAAACCTCGCCTTCTTCAACATAGACAATTTTAGCGCCCCTTCGGTTCCTCGGCCACTCCTTTCTTTCATACCTGCTTTCAATCCTCTCTGTCTGTTTTTAGTTCTGGGGCCTAAAGGAGAAGTCTTTACTCCTTGCCTTCCTCAACGCAGAAAAAAAAAAGATAATCTAGTCAGTATAAATCCCACAACCAGAGAGATTTGATTATAAGAAAAAAAACTAATTGGCAAGATTTTTTTTTTTTTTTTTTTTTTTTTTTTTTTTTTTACAGTCCCGCCCAACAGTCTTACAACACTTTGGAATGAACCGGCCTCAAGTCATTACGTAAAATTAAAGCTGACGGTCTCTGAAAATATGGTTTATAAGACTCACTAACATGCACATGATGTAGGACTTTAGATCATTACTTCTATCTACAAGGTGAAGGAGGCAGAGAGGAGGAAGAGCAAGCATTAGGGGGTGCGGGAATAAGGGGACAGGCTTGGGGTGGGTAGAAAGCCTGTCCCCCTATTCCCGTACCCCCCTAACCCCCCCAAAAAAAACCAAGCCTTGTCCCCCTACTCCTGCAGCCCCCAAACCCCCCCCAAGCCTGTCCCCTTATTCCCACATCCCCTTAAAGTAAAAATAGAAAGAAGGCTCAGCTGAGGAAAGGAAAGATATAGGCTTGGGTCCAAAAGGGCGAGATAAACCTAAGAGCATTACTCAACAAATTTCTGACAACAGCCCCTTACGGTTAGGTCTTAAAGGAGATTCAGGCCCGTAGTTTTAAAACATTTGAGGGCCCTTACTGGAGCTCTATGAACCCTCCAAATAATCCAGGCCACAAAACGCTTCAGTGTTTCTAATAGGGAATCTGTTGCCTGGAGTAGTTTGGAGGGTTCATAGAGCTCCAGTAAGGGCCCTCAAATGTTTTAAAACTACGGGTGTCAGTGTTTTTGCAGGTATAAACGTTGACTATACAAGGTGGTTCCCCTGTTCACTTACAGTCACGGTCAAATATAATCATCCATATAGGGGTAACTCACGTGAGAATTTGACAGCTTCCCTCGGTTTCATGGATGATAAACTTTCCAATAAATAGGTTGACTACCATCTTTTAATTTGATACAAGCAGCTACACACTACTTAAATCAATAACACACACACACACACACACACACACACACACACACGTTAACTACCATATTTTAATTTAATACAAGCAGCTATACACACTACATAAAACAATAACATTATACTATTATGTGAAAGTAAAAACACTACACAGTACTTCTGACTAGACGTAACCAAGATATGACAGAGCTATGGTGTGGTAGAAATATCAGGACAAACCATATTTTATACATGGCAGGTGATTCATCAATATGTGGTCAACAGATGTTTTAAGTCTGTTCAAAATTTATGTTCCACTCTAGCCTCTATCTATCTAGCTATTTCTATCTGTCTATCTATCGCTATTTCTATCTATCTATTTAACTATCGCTCTATCTATCAATCTATCTATCTATTTCTATCTATCTAAGCATAAGAGGCCAAAAGGAACGCAAGTTTTGAACAGAGTATATAGTAAATCGCATTGCCTCAAAAATCCGTGATCAGATGAATCGTAAATATATTCCACAATTTATTCCAACATTCATTTAAGTGTTTCTATTCAAGGCCAAATAATTGTTATAACATCATATTATTAAACGACCTGGAACTAAAGGTGCGATGCTGCTGACTACCAACAACCACTAAAGTTGATAATACAGCCTTGAACAGCACTAACATGAACCCAACACACAATTACATTCACAAACTGAATACACAACTTTTCTCTCAACTTTAAGGGGGAAGTTTTGTTTGTGTTTTTTTTTGTAAATCTGGAGCAACTGATTCCTCCAAACTATTTCAGGCAACAGGATACCATTATTATTCTTCATCTGGGTCTGTTTCCTGGCATACTTTGGAGGCATCAAGGCACTCCAATGTAACAAAAAAGAAGGACGACGGAGGAAAGTTACCAGGTAGACAGTTTCCCACGAGACATTATTTTCTTTACTGATAAGAGGGATGGAACCAAATAAGATAAATAAATAAAAAAAAAGTCTGGTTGTCCCTCTACCTGCCAACCGTTTCCTCTTCGACTGTATAACGTGCATATGGTACAGTTGGCTCCACTTCCGCGTTTCTCCTCTCGCGTTACCAATGTTGGGCCAGTCAGAAATTCGAATGCCGACTCATTCGAAACATTCATATCTTTCACTCTAAGGATGTGAATGTTTCGAATTTTTTAACTTGTGGATCGGGATTCGAATTTCTGACTGGCCCAACATTGGTAACGCGAGGGGAGAAACGCGGGAGTGGAGCCAACTGTACCTCTAAAATCCAAGGCAAGTAAATGTTATAACAAAAACATAAGACTTTTTGTTTTCACCAATGGAAACTCTGTAGCAGCGAGATTAGTAGTGTAGCAATGGCTAATTAAGGGGGGGTGGGAATAGGGGGACAGGCTTGGATGAGTTTTGGGGGGTACTGGAGTTAGGGGACAGGCTTGGGAGGGGAGGGGTTAGGGGGATGCATGCGGGAATAGGGTGACAGGCTTTCTACCCACCTCAAGCCTGTGCCCCTATTCCCGAATCCCTCTCAGTCCCCCCTAAGCCTGCCCCCTACTCCCACACCCCCTTAATAAATAAAAATCCTCTGATAGCATTGATTTGACATTGGCCAAGGAAAATAATTTGGTAATATATAACGTCATGGAGGTTGAGACGCTGCCGACGCTTCCCAAGGCAAGTATTGTGTTAGTGTGGTTTTACTGATTGGTGAAGCTTATATTCGTCCTTCAGGGTCTCATGTTAATCCTCTTTCATTAATTGAGCTGCGTTGAGTCGTGCACAACAGTGATCCTTCGAATCGACTGGTATTGTTCATTTCCCCCCACCCAGTACACTTATCGAGGCTGAGTTCGAATGCAGGGTGTGTGTGTGTGTGTGTGTGTGTGTGTGGTGCCTGCCGTTTGTCTCTGGTCAGAAATTACGTATCACGAGTGTACCTCAGTGCAGAGATATTATAGACTAGAAGTAAAGAGGGTGTTGGTTGGTTGGTGGCCCCTGGCTGGCATGTCGGGGTTAGTGGTGGCATCAGCTGGGTAAACACGCGTCATGCAGTGGTGCCGGAAAAGGTTACGTAAATATTGGGTAAAGAACCACACCACACCACACGTATACCCTCACATCACATCACATCACATCAGACCTACACCACACCACACACGTATCCCCTCACATCACATCACATCACATCACATCAGACCTACTCCACACCATATCATCATCATCCAACAACCCATAATACATCAAATATATCACACTGCAAGACACCAACCAGAAACTTATTCAATTCAAGGATCAGGAAAAATATGGATTGTTCTCTGAAACGTCGCCACTCATGCAGCTGTGACTTAAGGGACCCTGTGATCGTATATAAAAATTAGAGGCTTCTGATTCCTCCTAACCAAGCCACGAAACAAACTCCTTCCATATGGGTGGCGTTTCCTGGCAATGTTTGAAGGACTCCCCAAACCTCCTATTTTCTGACTACATCACAGGGGCCTTAATGCATGCTGTGACGTCACGGACTATGACGCACTCCGGAAGTGTAAATTGCCCAACACTCGTGTTTTATCCAAGATATGTATCCGTATAATATGATGTATATATAATATGATGTATAATATGATGTATAATATGATGTATAATATGTATCCGTATAATATGATGTATAATATGATGTATAGTGTTCTAAACAAAGTTAATGAATAGTTTGTTTTTAATATATTACACTTTTTATCGTTAGTAAATGTAAATACACTGTGTTCTCTCATGAGGAGTTATAGCAAGTTCCAGGTTTGCTAGGAATGTATTGGAGTCAAGATGATTTTTAATTAAACGTCTGCCATTAACAGTGTGGTTTATTTACAAACAACCTGTTGTTAACTATAGTCTGTTCAAAACTTGTGTTCCATTTTCCTCTATTTATCTGTCTCTATTTCTATCTATATCTTTCTATCTATATCTATTTCTATCTATATCTTTCTATCTATCTCTATCTGTCTCTATTTCTATCTATCTCTTATCTGTCTATCTATCTATCTATCTATTTCTATCTATCTAAGTAAGCATAAGAGGCCAAAAGGAACAAAAGTTTTGAACAGACTATAGTATGGCATCAACATTCATACCAAATGTTCGAAATTGTGGCCTTCTTGTTCATTACCTCTACATCCCCCGTCGCCAGAGTGACTGTCGGACACATTTTTATATTATTATGTTTATATTATTATGTTTATATTATTATTTTTATATTATATTTTTATATTATTTATATTATTTTTATATTATTTTTATATTATTATGTTTATATTATTATGTTTATATTATTATTTTTATATTATGTTTATATTATTTTTATATTATTTATATTATTTTTATATTATATTTTTATATTATATTTTTATATTATTTATATTATTTTTATATTATTTTTATTATTTTTATATTATATTTTTATATTATTTATATTATTTGTATATTATTGTGTATCCGTGTCCCACTTTACTGACCACCACGACACAATTCCTCACGTTCTGGAGTCTCTGTCACACGTACCTCACTTTACTTTTCACGTGTCCCCAAAGGAGTGAAACATAATCACATTAGGCAGATATGTAAGGCGTATAGCGGTGTGGGGAAAGGGGTAGAGGAGAGGGTAGCACCAGTTAGTTAGTTAGTTAGTTATTATATAGGTGTGTATCTCTTATATATATTTATATGAATCAGTTTCAGGAATATGTTTTTTGTCAATAGCCGAGAATTCACTTGAATATTATAGTCAGAAAAATGAGAGAGATAGAGATAGATATAGATATAGAGATAGAGATAGAGAGAGAAGTAAAAATCTCCAGGCTTCTCTCCTCACCACTGCCTGTTTCAATCACGTACAAACTATTATTTCTGATATAATTATCCATTTTACTAAGATGTGATGAAATATATAATTATAGACAATAAAATGTAAAACGATGATGTAACATTTCCAAAAACACTGAACAACGAAGGAAATGCAGCACAACTATTAATATCAGCTAATAATAAGGATGAAAAGGTAATGGCCAGACAAAGAGTTATTCCGACATAATATCATTCAGACTTTACTCACATCACGACATCTCCATCTTTCCTTCCTTCTACTCCAACCTTATCTCTGCTCTCAAGTCAGACACAGAGTCCCAACTAACACATATACAGGGTGATTCAGAAATGCGTGCCGAAAATCCGCAGGTGTATTCCTGGCACATAATTGAATGTAAATTAGTCAATATCTATTTTGGAAATTCTCAATAGTTTATAAGTTATAGTGCCTTCAAGGTTTGAAGAGTGTGTTTAAATCTAGGGATTGTACCATAATCTTTCAGACACGTGTGAAATTACGTAACTCCCATGAAGGCATTGGAAACACAGTAAAAGTTACTAAAGAATATGACACAAGCTGTAGAGTGTACAGTCACAGCAAAATTACCAGGGACGGAGTTTCAGAGATAGTTATCAAGAAATGTGTGTCATGGCTGTTCAAACCTTGAAGGCACTATAACTTATAAACTATTGAGAATTTCCAAAATCGTTATTGAGTAATTTACATTCAATTATGTGCCAGGAATACACCTGCGGATTTTCAGCACGCATTTCTGAATCACCCTGTATAGTCAAAGAATACCAGCCAATAACTGTATAAATATAAAGTAAGGAAGTGGAATAATTCGTGTAACTTAAATTGGTACAGTTGGACACATGAATGGTTGGTACAGCCCAGGTGAAAGATACTTGTCCCATTTGAGTAACCATTGTGTGTCTATTATCAGATACTTGCTTTTTATTACCATCCTCAATACTGACTTCTGCCCCTGATGGTGTCTCCTATTTGGCACTAAGGAACACACACACACACACACACACACACACACACACACACACACGCACACACACACACCATCCTCAATACAGACTTCTGCCCCTGATGGTGTCTCCTATTTGCCACTAAGAAATTTGATATTGGGAGAAATTGACCATCTTTCACCTGGGCTGTACCACCCAGTCATGTGTCCAACTGTACCGTATTGTAGTACAGTACTTGGGTGATCATCAGAATACCTTACCAGAATCATAAAATAAATATACTGTTCTGAATGAAACGATGAAGAAGACAGCTCTGGGTGACTCACTTTCACTGTTATTGTGAGTAGACTGGTGGTAAATTGGTTGGTATTTATATTCAACCTACCTGACAACATCTGCTACAAATACTACACTGGATATCAACTATTACTATATACATAATATCATATATACACAGGAGAAAGGAAAAAAGGAACAGTAATATACGTAAGTACTTAATGTTCTGTTTCCTTTCTCCTGTAGATATTTTGCATACATTTACTTCATGGTTACTGCATATATATATATATATATATATATATATATATATATATATATATATATATATATATATATATATATACATTTCCCATTAGACGGAATGGTGTGATGTGGTTGTCACAGGGAACATCTTCAACTCCCCCACACCTCACACTCCACACTCGCCTATCACGTTTCTCTTTCATTTTCAGCGAGAGTCTAGGTGACGCTACCTTACATGAGAACCTCACAGGTTTCAACTGCGCGTTTTCATAGAGAAGGTGGCGTTATTATCTATCTTGATAAAAATATTTAAGTTATTTTTATAAACTAAGAACGTAGGGAAATATACTATCATATTATTTATCATTCTTAGTTCAAAGGAAAGGTATATATTATATCTTTATAGTAATTTACGATATAAATAGTATTAACTAAAATACTCGACGGTGTTCAGGTTATTTGTATAATATTCGTAGTATTTAAGGGGGTGTGGGAGTAGGGGACAGGCTTGGGGTGGGTAGAAAGCCTGTCCCCTTATTCCCGCACCCATATAAGCCCCCCCCCCCACCAAGCCTGTCCCCCTACTCCTACACCCCCCAAAAAAAACCCAAGCCTGTCCCCTTATTCCCACACCCCCTTAATAATCCCATCATAAGTCTTAGCACTGTTGACTTTGAGTGGAAGATATGTTGATTTTACTAATCTGCTGTTATAACATAAAAGGTACTACCTAACGTTAAAGGTCATTCATTGCCTTAATCTCGAAGGTTCCTCCCACTCACACACACACACACACACACACGGGTTTGAAGGGACCACAAAGACAGGACAAATGATCATTGTTCCTTAGTGATGTGATCGAGACGGTGGATGAAAAAGTTGAAAAAAAGACGTGGAAAAGGTGTTGCTTCAAATTGAGAACTTCTTCCCAAGAATAACAGAGGGATAAGTACAATAGGTGAAGTTCCCCTTGATTGACTCGTGAATCAGTAAATTAGGGGACTCCAGACAGACATGACTCTGAAATTATTACAATATAACTCATCCATTGAACAACTACAGGGTTTCTGGCAGTACTTACTAATGCCTTTTACCTGGAGGGAGTCAATTAAGAGGGGGGGTGGGAGTAGGGGACAGGCTTAGAGTAGAAGGTCCAAGTACAAAGGAAGTCTAACCTCACTGTCAGTATCTTAGAGTTATCTCTCTCTCTCTCTCTCTCTCTCTCTCTGTGTGTGTGTGTGTGTAATTCTCCCATATGCATTACTGTCATCATCTGTGTGAGGTTGACGGAGGCTCACTCGGCCAGGGATCATCCGGATTAAGAGGCATATCAGAGGGGAAGACCAGAATCCTGAGAATGAAGACGCCTTGGCACTTCACCTTCTCCGTCATGACCGTTGTCTGTATATCTATATATCTAAATGAAGAGACTCTGTTTGTCTGTCATGCTATTCAAATTGTCATGTGACCACCTACAGAGCCAGGAATTCACACACGGAAATTGGACGTACACGAGGGGGGATAGAGGACATTCTCATCACAAAAAAACACCCGACTAATTACTTAATTACACATACTTCACTTTTTTTATCGTACACCTGGCAACCCACTCGGTTTGTTTACATTCCACGCTGCCACCGCTGGGAAGGAAAAATGTCGTACGTACCATTCTTTTACCTTAAGGGCATACTTCACTTCCGTGCGACTTATGGTCTAGTATATAGTATGTGTGGGTATACAGTACAGTTTCTTCACGTCTCATTGCTACACACCTTCTTCCACCAACTTTACATGTCATCTACTTTACTCGTCACTCACTACATCTATGCCTGCCTCTTCACACAACCCATTCACCTGTCATATATTCCCACGTCGGTCATGCGTTCAGAAATTGGGTGAGTTTTCTCTGTATTTCAATAATAATAATAATAAAAAAAAAAAAATATATATAATAATAATAATAATAACAACAACAATAATAACAACAATAACAATAATAACAATAATAATAACAACAACAACAACAATAATAATAATAATATATATTTCAAAATTTAACCACAGGACAAAAGTAAAAAGTTCAAGATGAGGAATAGAATTGAATCTACTACGACTATCTCTGAGGAGTCATGAGTAGCGGGGGCATCCTTCCTTCCTTCCTTCCTTCCTTGGCTGCTGAAGATTAATGGACCCAACTTGCCTCCTCGCTATCCAAAGTGTAACCATCAATAATATTATTTTTCCTACCATAGCCTTTTTATTTATTTTTTTTCCACAGGGGTTATCTACTTCCTCATTTTTTTTTTTTTTTTTGCTTGTCAAGACCAAATGAAATAAATATAGAGGTATGAAAAGTCGTGGTTATTAATAATATGCCAATGTATAATTTTCATAATCAAAGTAGAAAATAATGAAAATATGATTATCACTTTCCGGAGCGTTATGACTGCGGTATATTCAGCGCAAGATCTAAACAGACATCTGTCTAGATCTTGATTCAGCGTAAATATTCCCGTAAGAACTTTTCATATATAGAGAACATGACAAGGTGAATTGCTATATTGAAATTTTATCTTTAATGCCCAGTGATGTGGATGGCGAACTGAAGGCTGTGTTACATAAAGATACAGTCTCCTCCACTCCCGCTTTCACCAGTTCAGCGTTGCCATCGTATACACCAGGCATCGTGTGAGCTACCAGTTCCGACTCTCACATCCGAAACACCTGCCAGTAAGAGTAAGGGTTGATGGCAGGTGTTTCGGATGTGAGAGTCGGAACTGGTATATAGCTCACACGATGCCTGGTGTATACGATGACAACACTGAACTGGTGAAAGCGGGAGTGGAGGAGACTGTACATAGATAAGCCTATATCTATTCCTTACCTATCACAATAACGGTCAAGAAAGGGTCAGAAATAATATATCTAACTTAGGCAATATATTCCATCCAATGACTATTGTTACCAAACCAATTTCCGTATATATTCTTGTTGAAACAGTATATTATTATATTTAGCTTGAAGCCACTTGTACTAGTTCTGTTGTGAATATTACTGTTAGTAGGATACATTGCTAACATCTCCCTTCTATATTCCCTTCATCCATTTAAATTAAACACTTGAGCCAAGACGCCCCTGACTCTTCGCCTCATGTGAGTGAAGAATGTGTCTTTTTAAGGGGGTGTGGGAGTAGGGGACAGGCTTGGGCGTTTTTGGGGGGGTGCGGGAGTAGGGGGACAGGCTTGGGAGGGGGTGGGTTTGGGGGATGCATGCGGGAATAGGGTGACAGGCTTTCTACCCCACCCCAAGCCTGACACCCACTCCCACACCCCCTTAACTTCTCTTCACATGGTAGACTTCGAACGTCTTTATCCTTCTCTGTACATTTTCTAAAGAGTAATAATTATTCATTCTATAATTCAGCAACCAAATCTGTATGGGATCAAACTAATGATAGATAATACAGTATTGCAGAATTATTATTGACGTCCGGTTGCTTACACTTTGCGAAATTAATCCTAAGACTCAGTTTGCCTTGTTTATGGCGGTAATATATTGTTGCCTTGACTGTAAATCATCAACCAACATATTTAGATTTTTTTTTATTATCTGATTTATATCTAACTTCATTAATACTTTTGCTTATATTTCTACGTTAAATTCCTTTTGCCCGTGACTAGTCCTTTGTACAATGGGTCAAGGGCCTTTTGAGGATAATAAAAATAGTCGTATGCGTTTATAACCAACGCTATCTTCGGCAAATTTGCTTATTCTACTCGTAATTCTTGTTTATATGTTATGATTAATAAGGGACCGAGGACTGATCCCTGAACCACATCCCCAGTACCAAATTTTCCCGTTTGATTTAGTTTCATATACAATAACTTTATATAAATTTATGTAGCCACGATTTGTTCCATTTAAGGCCCCTGTGATCGTGTATAAAATTGGAGACTTCTGATTCCTCCTGACCATGCCACGAAACAAGCTCCTTCCCTATAGGTGGTGTTTCGTGGCCATATTTGAAGGACTCATTTGTCTTCAACTTTTAGACTACATCACAGGGTCCTTAAGGGGAAAGTTTTGTGTTGGTAAATCTGGAGCAACTGAATCCTCCAAACTATTCCAAGCAACAGACCACCATTATTTTCGCCCCTCTGGTCCTGTTTTCTAGCATACTTTGGAGGAATGAAGGCACTCCAATGTACCAAAAAAGAACTTCCACCTTAAGGCTTTCACCGTTTGTACCTTGTGATCGCACCTTCGTTAACAGCCGTTCATGTGGTACCCGGTTGAAGGGTTTACTAAGATCGAGAAAAAAAACGTCATTACTAAGATCGAGATAAAACCTTCATTACCGTCTACCGCTTCATAAACCTCGGAGAAAAAACTATGGCATGTTTGTGAGGCAAGATCAGGCCAGCATGAATCCGTAGCAGACCCCCTAACATTCACAACACATCCACCGCTAATCAACAGCCTAAACAAACACCTCGACCTAAGTGGCAAAAACGTCAGCAAGATTCGTATAAAGATAAGGAAAATTCTCCAAAGGCTATATACCACTATAATTATAAGGATCAAGGTCCAGCAGAAGGTACTTAATTAATAATAGAAACACGAAGAACGAGAGAGTGACAAACAGGTTCAGGGAAACACGACAATGTTGACTTGAAGGGAATCACGGCACTGCTTGTTCTCACACTGGACACAAAGCAAGGAAACGTTCTTATAGCAGGGCTCACAACAAAGTTATCTGCAAGTTTGTACAGTGCCGGAAGAGATGCTTTAGGACCTAGAAGAGTCTACCCTTAACAAACATGTACCATTATTGTGGACATTAAGAACTCATCAGTAGCAATCAATTTAGCAGCACAGTCGTACAGTCTGTCAATGATGCACGTATCCTATATCCTCGCTCAGTTACTTGCAGTTTTAGCTGGTAAAATCTGGAGTAGTAAACTAATATCTGCTGTAAGATATATACCCCTGCCTTCTACTCCAGACTATACCAGCTAAAATTGCGAATAACTGAACGAGGATGTGGTACGTGTATCATTGACAGCAATGACTATACAAGAATGATAGGAAAGCTCTCCTCTCGACCAATAGAAAATCACAAAACAAAGCACAAACTGGAACCTCACGAACGGCCGACAACGCCATCTATATACTGCTTAGATAATTAAATTTCAGGAGTAACTTATCTAAATTGTAGATAATTAAAATTTCAGGAGTAACTTATATAAAATCTCATAACTAATGTAGCCTACAGTACAGGACTAACTCCTCTAATTTTAATCAATGCCTAACTTCTATTGTGCATAATCCGCCTGATTTTCAATATTTGTTTGTGCATGTTATGCACTGAGAGTAGGCTAAATGAAAGTCATAATTGTAATAATACCTGTTACATAAATACCTACATCATTAGGCTACATAATGACTGTCTAAATTGTTGGAGTTTGCAACACCTAATAAATTGCAATTACACACATTTATATTACCAATTACTTTTATCATCATAAAAACATACCTGCGTATTAGGTGTGTAAGTTTGGGCCTGGTTCACATGTATCATACTAAACTCCAGACGAATTATGACAGGAATAAAGACACAACCTTAAACAAATAATTGTTTTATTGGGGAAAATAATTTTGTCACAGATGTAGCATAGCAACCAACGACATGCTGTACAAGTTTTTCTTGATTTTCCTTGGGGAATCGATGATAAACAAAGTCAGGGTGTGTAGATTTGGCATTACCACAAATCAAGCAAACATGCGTCCGTCCCTCCATTTTTGCTGCTGTACTGTGTACATTTCGTCGCACATTTCTTTCGGAAATATATAATAACACCTGCATAATTAATTCACTACATCCTTATGTTTACTCAAATTATAACTTACAGTGACCACAGGCATTATATAGAGTAATTCATATCATTCAATGTATCTGGTTTTAAGTGAATTATTGGGTTAAGTGTAAAGGAACCGAAATATACATATCGCCGTTAACTCTTGGCTCTGTTGTTTTTTTCATTTTTTGCAGACGACACACTACTACAACAGCCAGCGCCATCTACATGCGGCTTGTGAAACTCCTTGAAGGGGGTTCATAGTAGTGATTAATGAGCTTTCCTATCATCCTTTTTATAGTCATTGATTGACAGACTGTACACTTACTCAGCAGCTAAACAAACCATCAATAACGCTTCCCCTAGAACAGGAGAATGAGCTCTATACGAAACACAACAAGCAGACTGTTTAGTATCAAAACCTTTACTGCAATCATCATCAAACTACAAGCAGCTTCATATTAAATCTCACACGAATACACATCTGTAGCTCAGAAATTCATCGCATCAATAGGATCAGGAGAGCAGAAAATACCACCCCATTGAAAACTTAGCAACAGCTGGTCACACTGTGCTTAAATCAGAACCTTTAACATCACCTGACCTGTCCCAACCTAACCTAAATTGGCCTAACCTATCTCAGTTTAACTTGATTTAAGATGTTGTCCCGGTCCAATTAAGGCCAAATTAGGATGGTTTTGTTTGGATAAGTCAGGTAAGGTTAGTATTGATTGGGTCAGACCAGTATTAAGTTGGTCAGAAGGCAACAGAACACACAAATATGAGCACGAAAAAACACTATCACAAGTTGGTAAAGATCAGGTGGAAGACTTCAGAATCACCGATATATACAACTGTACACTAAATACAAATCCAACTTACCTTCTATCCTGAGTTGTACAAGTGGCTAGGATGCGTGCGGGAAGGTTGAGGTGAGGAGTGGTGGTGTGTGTTTGATGGGTGAGGCCAGAGAGAGATGGTGGTGTGGTGCAGGGTAACTCTGTAACTCCGGCTTCTCTCTTCACTCTGTCCGCTTTTTTAGTTTTATATCCTACACTTTTTTTCAGCTTGGTCTTTCGATATTGTTTCATGGTGGGTTTGAAATGATCATGGATTAAGTTTAACACCGTAAACACGTCGGGAATATCAAACAAGCCACATAATAAGAGGAGTGAGGCATGGCGTGACCTCCACAATGAAATCCCGCTGGTAACTGCATGATATCTCGGTGTCACTAATGTTTCACTCATGTCTGTATATTTGACTCTGTGTCTCTGAGGCTTTGAAGAGTGTTGCCAGCCTGCCACAGCTGCCAGAGGTTGTTAGAGATATTAATTCACACAAATCCCACCACAAGAACAAAAAGAAACAAATATGAGGCAGTGTTTTGGTCACTCAAGATCTTTACTCGCGTGTCACTTTAATGGTTATGCCTTCTCGTCTCTTTAATGGTTATGCCTCCTCGTCTCTTTAATCCCTTGGGGCTTGGCAACGGTAGCCTTGATGCCTCAGATATTAGTTTAACAACATTGTCTTGTTGGACCAAAATCGGCTCCAACCTGCATGTCGTCGATTTTGTTTAAAAGGTATTTAGAATATTTCAAAGGGTGATTCTTCACATGCAAGATGACTGAGTACAGCTGCATGGTAACAGAAACACCTTGGCCACTCATTAGTGATATAAGTATAGTATATGTGGCAATAGTGTGTTTTTACCTTAACTATTTGTTCTTACTTATTTGAACCTTTACAGGATTGAGTCAAGCTCGTAATGTCCCGTATTTTAAATCACAATTATCATATTTTTCTTTAAAGTTATGCATGTTTGACACACACTTCCTCTGATAATTTGTTCCATTTTTATATTGCTATATTTAAGAAATTATAATTCTGTGCATCTTTGTCTTCGTGTGTTGGTTCACGTGTACACGCTCGAAAAATAGTCGGATTGCCAAATCTCTCCCTCCAAACGATGCTTGATCGAAATGATCTTAAGTCTTTTTCTACCACGACATTCTCTCACCTTACGGACCCTGTGATGTAGTCAGAAAATTGAAGATAAAATTAACATAATTTAATTTGCGTGTCGAGACGGTTAAGGTTGGTGTTGATGTTCAGCTTCAAAGGATTAGGAACTTTTACTTTTATTATTGAGACTGATGATTGATATTAGGCGCCGCAACATCGAGGTCCTATATAGCTTGAGACTGATGACGCACTAATAAGACCATTAGTGATTTTAGTGGAAATTCCTTACGTAGTTTTGTCTGTATCTCTAATAATTATATACACACACATGCATAACAATGTTGGTGACAGAAGAGTTATTCTAATATATCAATGTGTCATGAGTTGCGAGACAAGGCCCACTCCCAAATATACGAATACAAAATAGACCTATGTGCATAATTATCGAAAAAAAAAAATCTATCCACAGTTGAGGTTTCATCAGACTTGTTAAGGGGAGAGTATACTTTTGATAGATTGGAGTGCCTTGATTCCTCCAAAGTATGCCAGGAAACAGACCCAGATGAAGAAAAATAATGGTATCCTGTTGCCTGGAATAGTTTGGAGGAATCATAATCTCCAAAAATGTCAAAACTATACCCTCCCCTTAACGAAGAAGCTGCCAACCAGAGTCAATAAATTTTTAATTCATTTTATTGAAGGTTAGTTAAGGGGGTGTGGAAGTAGGGGACAGGCTTGGGGAGGTTTTGGGGGGTGCAGGAGTAGGGGACAGACTTGGGGGGGTTTGGGGGGGGAGGAGTAGGGGACAGGCTTGAGGGGGGTTTGGGGGGTGCGGGAATAGGGGGACAGGCTTAGAGTGGGTAGAAAGCCTATATCCCTCTATATTCCCGCACTCCCCTAACCCCCCATAACCATCCCAAGCCTGTCCCTCAACTCCTGCACCCCCCCAAAAAATCCCAAGCCTGTCCCCCTATTCCCACACCCCCTTAAAGTTGAAAATCCTACTTTGTTCAACTCTAACCAACCAAGAAAGCAACATGTAGGCAATTTAGTGGCTGCCGTGAATATTCGATGACTGATTATACTCTCACACCATAAAAAAAAAAAAAAAAAATGAAAGTGGTAATGTCTGTTGAATTTGATAAACTACTGTGCATGGCTTTTACAGACTACCATTGATTTATTTATTAATTAAATACTTGTACTTAGCACAGCGGCGTAACTGCCAACTTAATTTTCTGCCGAATAACAACATGAAGAAAATAGTTTATTAATAATTGGTAAAACCTTTTAAATGGAATATAGCTTTTAATATAAAATAGTAGAATATAATTATTATCAGTCATAAAAATAAAAAGAGCATAGTGCTAGCATAAAACTAGAGAAACTTATTATTATTATTATTATTATTATTATTGTTATTATTATTATTATTATTATTATTATTATTAGTACTAGTATTATTATTATTATTATTATTATTATTATTATTATTATTATTATTATTATTATTATTATTATTATTATTATTATTATTATCATTATTATTATTATTATTACAGTCGCCAGCATAAGATCGCTTCATTTCCACCTACGTGTGTATATATTATCTATAGTAATGTTGTAATACAGTTTTAATACAGAGATGACAGATATAGTTCTCATATGGTAAATTACGTATGTATGTTGTTGGAATAAAAACTGGTTCAGAATGCAACTATCTGGTCACATTAGCAATTTTCAATACATGAGATGGACACGAAATTATGCTGCCGGCTAGGGTACTAGACTCTCCCCCGAGCCATGCAGGACGAGAGACATTAAACATCACTACACTGCCTACTATACCAGACTCTCCCCCGAGCCAGCCAGGACGAGAGACAGTAAACATCACTACACTGCCTACTATACCAGACTCTTCCCCGAGCCAGCCAGGACGAGAGACAGTAAACATCAGTAGCTTATCAACTATACGAAATCGCCTTCAATTCAGACTCAGTGACAAACCCGGCAATGATGCAGACACTGAAGAGGAAGGACAATATCAAAGAGTCATGTGTAGTGGTGCTAGAGTTTATTTAAGGGGGTGTGGGAGTAGGGGACAGGCTTGGGGGTTGGGGTTTGGGGGGTGCGGGAATAGTGGGACAGGCTTGGCGTGGGTAGAAAGCCAGTCCCCTATTCCCGCACCCCCAAGCCTATAACAATCTTCTTTGACTCATAATGTATAAGGGTTAATGGGTAGATAATATACTTGACACGACTCTTAGGGATTGAAAAAGAGCCTCATGGATTAGGAAGCAAAGCATAAGAGACTTGGGCAGGTCAGAATAAATTGTGCACAGAAGTGATGAAGGATGGACAGACATTCATCTTGACGGAGTGGCAGCCAAGAAACTAGAAGAAAAGTTGGGTCAGACAGAGATACCAGTAAAGAGACGAGGTCAGAAAGTTTGCTTGAGAGGGCTGGAATAACCTGGCAGTACCGACACAACTGGAGAACGTTAGCAAATATATTCACTCTATTCAATTGTGCGCAAATAACAACTGATTTTGCTGAAGAGGATGACGTGTATGATGTAAGCAAATGTAAGTTTAAAATAATGACCTCAAAACTGTAATCACCTGTTCCATTAATTAAGTAGTGTATATATAGTGTAGCCAAGTGTACTGTTATGTTCTGTAGATTCTAGTTCACTGAGGCAGGTATGGGTCCTTTATTGTCAGGCCTGTGTCGTCACCATGGCCCTGACCCTATTGTACAGTTGCCAAAAAAGGTATTGCGACAACTATTGATACAACATTAAATATATTAATGTCCATAGTTGTTTGTAGGGATTATAAGTATGTATTACAGAAGGATATGTATATTTCCTTCTGTTATACATGCTTAATAGTCCCTACAAATAGTTGTGGATATTACTAGGGTTAAAGTTCTATCAAGATTTGTCGCAATACCTTTTTTGGCAACTGTACCTTAATATTACCTTCCAACAGCACAGACGGCTCGCAGGTTCAGCTACGTTATGGCCCTTTACAGCAAGCCGGGTTAATAAGAGATCCTGGTTTTCTTCCATGTCGATCAGCATATATATATATATAGGCTGGATATTATGAACAATACCTTTATAGTCCAACGCAAAAGCTAATGGTTATTCATCTTTCCATTATCTTTGTTTGATGGAAATTAAAAACGTAAATAACTAAATTATATGATGTCTGTAAGGGGTATACCAAAACGATTGCACTGCTTTTATTGCTCAAGGGGAGAGTATACTTTTGGTACATTGGAGTGCCTTGATTCCTCCTAAGTATGCCAGGAAACAGGACCAGATTAACAACAAATAATGGTGACCTGTTGCTTGGAATAGTTTGGAGGAATCATTATCTCTAAAAATGTTGAAAATATACTCTCCCCTTTTATTTTACTTGCTTCGCCAATACAGAGCAAATGAATTCCCTTCCACACCAGCAATTTCTTTTGCTACAGAAAAGATGCAAGATTCGGTGATCAGTTATATTTTTCAGAATCATTATCAAATACACGAACAATAAAAAATAGCAAATAGCAATAGCAAATCTGAACAGAATGGATAAGAACAACAACATCATATGAGATACAACGTCGTATAATTTAGAATAGCTCTGCTCATACGGCGATATTCTTTACTCGTGAAATTTCCTCTCGAAAAATTCAGAGTTTAAGGTTTCATCCACGAGGATCATTTTGTGTTAAATATTAGTTCCACATATTACTGAAGTATACAGTACACGTTCCTGTTATTGCCACCATATTAGTTCTGCTGTGAGGATCCATATTATTGGCAATTTTTTTCAGGTGGAGTTCAGGTAAGTTATGAAGTACAGTCTGTGGCATAAATTCGCGTCCATCTCGTGTGCTTAAATTGCTAATGTGACCAGATAGTTGCATTCTGACCCAGTTTTTATTCCAACAACATTGATAATTTACCATATGAGAACTATATCTGTCATCTCTGCATTAAAATTGTATTACAACATCACTATAGCTAATACATACAAGGGTGGAAATGAAGCGAACTTGTGCTGTCGACTGTACACTCATGATACGTAATTTCTGATCAGAGACAAACGACAGGCACCACACACACACACACACACACACACCCTGCATTCGAACTCAGCCTCTATAGGTGTACTGGGTGGGGGGAAATGAGCAATACCAGGCGATTCGAAGCTTTCTGCTCCTCACACTCTGGTCAGAAATTATGTATCACGAGTGTACTATTCTAACGCTTCCATTCCAGCGTAACTAACTCGTTTCTCACAGCCAAGATAGTCATGGGAGAGATGCAATGACTGGCCTACATACAGTTGGCTCCACTCCCGCGTTTCTCCCCTGTTGTTGCCAATGTTGGGCCAGTTAGAAATATTCGAAACATTCATATCTTTCACTCTAAGGATATGAATGTCTCGAATTTTTTTAACTTGTGGATCGGGATTCGAATTTCTGACTGGCCCAACATTGGCAGCGAGAGGGGAGAAATGCGGGAGTGGAGCCAACTGTACATCCACATACAGTAGATACCTATGGGACGTTTTATAAAGAAGCAAACCAATATGCAAAAATGTAAATATTTGTACACCCTCAGTCAAATATCCACCAACACTTTCCTTCCATCGTAGTAAATACCTTGATAATAAAGAACAACACGTGTATGATTCTGCAGCACCTCATAATAATAATAATAATAATAATTGATGGGGTTGAGTGGACGTAAGGTGTTGTTGTTGTATGATTATAGTTTGATATGATACTGATTTATTTGTACGATGGAAGGAAAGTGTTGGTGGTTAATTGATTGTGGCTGTACGTCAGTTTTACACTACTTTTGTCTGTTTGTCATCAATAATTTATTTTCTATTTGATTATTTGTTTTTGATTTTGTATATGTTTGCTGCCCCCCTCATTCCCCCCCCTCCCCCCCCCCCCTCTCTCTCTCTCTCTCTCTCTCTCTCTCTCTCTCTCTCTCTCTCTCTCTCTCTCTCTCTCTCTCTCTCTCTCTCTCTCTCTCTCTCTCTCTCTCTCTCTCTCTCTCTCTCTCTCTCTCTCTCCCTCCCTCCGTACCCTAATATAAAAGACTAGTCGGAGAGGGAGAGTAAAATATCCCAATAGTATATTTCCGAAACTCGGCTAAAAATTTCTTGGCGCCTCTAAACTTTTCCTGAATGGCTTGTTAAATAACTTATCCCGTAATTATGCAAAGGCTCTGAAAATTAATAGTCGTTTGTTGGCGCAGCGAGCTCGGGCGTAAAAAAAGGCACAAACTCCCGGGGTAACTTTTCGTGGGAGTTACGATCTGCACCTGCCGTGAACCTCTGCCTGGGATAAGCCCCCGTTAACTCATGCTAAATACACTCCTAGTAAGTATATATATAAGCTGGATGGCTGGATGGTTGGCTATGTATTTCTTTCCTTCCCTCCCCTCTCTCTCTGTCCATGTGTCTTGTGTTTCCTTCCCTCTCTCTCTGTCCATGTGTCTTGTGTTTCCTTCTCTCTCTCTCAGTCCATGTGTCTTGTGTTTCCCTTCCCTCTCTCTGTGTCCATGTGTCTTGTGTTTACTTCCTCTGTGCATGTGTCTTGTGTTTCCTTCCCTCCTCTGTCCATGTGTCTTGTGTTTCCTTCCCTCTCTCTCTGTCCATGTGTCTTGTGTTTCCCTCCCCTCTCTCTCTGTCCATGTGTCTTGTGTTTCATCCTTTTGTTGTGTCTCGAGTATTTTTTTTATTTTTTTTTACACTTGTCTGGTTTTCAGCTGGTTATTTATTATGTACTGTTGGCCACACGTGAAGCTGGTTTGGCGGCTCGTTACTTGTGAGGTGGCTAGAAAGGGAAGAAAAGTAAACAGAGTATGTAGTTTGTTGATAGGCAGACAGTAGAATATTATTACTGTCTGCTTGTCAACCAACTATAACTTTTGTTTGCTCACTTTCCTTCCTGTTGTACTGTAGCTACCTCACAAGAAGCGAGGCGTACCAGCTTCATGTGTGGCCAACTGTACAGTCACGAGCACTAATAAATATACAGGTGTGCTTGCTTCGAATACCTAGAGACAGTAAAATTAATAAATACACAATAACATCTCCATTGGAAATATTACTTCGTTGGTGAATTGGTGGTGGTATACTTATTTGTGGTTGTGACTGTACAGTTGCCAAAGAAGGTACTGCAACAACTATTGATACAACATTAAATATATTACTGTCCATTCCCGCACTCCCCAGTTCCCCCCAAGCCTGTCCCCTACCCCCACTCCCCCTTAATATGATTTTCTCTGGTTTTTGTGGGCGTCTGTGTGTGTGTGTGTGTGTGTGTGTGTGTGTGTGTGTGTGTGTGTGTGTGTGTGTGTGTGTGTGTGTGTGTGTGTGTGTGTGTGTGTGTGTGTGTGTGTGTGTGTGTGTGTGTGTTTGTATTTCATTTGTTTACAACTCGTCGTTCTAGCATACTCCGTCTATCAATTCAGTTTCCCTAAGCTCTCTGTGCTACGTAACATAATTATTATCATATGATCATAACAGTATAAGTAATCATTGTGAGTGTTTTAGTACAATCGCCTTACCTGCTTCACCGAGACAGGCAGTGTTCATGGACTCGAGAAATACACACACACGTTTTCTACACCTAATAATCATCGAGTCTATGAACATCGCGTGCCTCGGTGAAGCAAGTGGTGAGGCGACACGACTTTTGTTGCCGCCGACTGTACAGACATATAATTGAAATTGGACTGTAGGAAATAGGACTGAAATTAATAGGACTGAAGTTAATGGGACTGAAGTTAATGGGACTGAAGTTAATGGGACTGAAGTAAGTCCATGGGTAGGCAAGGTAAATACGATATAATCCAAATTTTACTAAACCTGGATTTTATATATAAACTTTTATTGGTAATTATAATCTTGGTTCAAAATAAAATAATGCACCAAAGTGATGTCGATACCTAAATTCGAAATGTTCCGTGAATATATTTTTTGAAACATCCCTTTTTGCTATGTAAAACTCCAAGCTATTTTATTTTTCATTATAATTAGTAGTTTTGTTACGTTATGGTGATTTTAACCTTGGTAGAACGATGTATCCGGAATTATTAACTCTCTTAAACAGAGTAGCTTTGTTCGCACACGAGCGAGTAATTTTATACAGGGGTAAATTACAAGCTCCTCTCCCCTCGGCCAATGCACACACACACACACGCACACAATATGGGTACACTCGTGATACATAATCCCTGACCAGAGACGAACGGCAGGCACCACACACACACACACACAAACACACACACACACACACACATACATACCCTGCATTCGAACTCAGCCTCTATAGGTGTACTGGGTGGGGAAATGAGCAATACCAATGCCATAATTTCAGTTCTTGTCTCCCTCACCACTGAAGGAATATCTGGTCTAGTTAACAGCGACTTACAGACAGCCTTAGCAAGTTAGCCCTTACTCGTAGTCCTCCATCGTGGCTTTGTTATGATGATGGTATATATACAGTACAGTATCGGCAAAAAAAGATGATACCTGCCACCGACAATGGAAGGGAAGATGTGTCACAACTGAAGGTAGCAATACAAACAACTTTAGTATCTTTTAAACGTATTTTTCACCGTAAGTCTGGCAGAGGGCTGTAAAGTATATGTATACGATTATTATTATGGTGTTACGAAGTAGTGTCAGTACATTGTGAGGGTTATTTAATACGTGGAAACCAAAGCACATTTTCTTCTTTATATTATGTTGTTCTAGAAATGCGTTATACGACTGATTCAAACTTTGCATATTTTCCAAAACAATTTATATAAAGTATGAGAGAGGGAAAGAAAGAGTGAGATTATGTTTCTCTGATATTGTTAGCTGCTATAGTCTGTTCAAAATTTGTGTTCCACTATAGCCTCTGTCTATCTAGCTATTTCTATCTGTCTATCTGTCGCTATTTCTATCTAGCTATTTCTATCTATCTAACTATCTCTATTTATATATCTATCTATCTAACTATCGCTCTATCTATCTATCTATCTATTTCTATCTATCTAAGCATAAGAGGCCAGCGGAACAAAAGTTTTGAACAGACTTTATATATATATACACTTGACACGTCCATATCTATGATTAAGGGGGTGTGGGAGTAGGGGACAGGCTTGGGGTTTTTTTTGGGGGGTGGGGGGTGGGAGTAGGGGACAGGCTTGGGAGGGCTTTTTGGGGGGGTGTGGGAGTAGGGGGACAGGCTTGGGGTTTTTTGGGGGGGTGTGGGAGTAGGGGACAGGCTTGGGGGATTTGGGGGGGGAGTAAGGGGACAGGCTTGGCGGGTTTTGGGGGGGGGAGTAAGGGGACAGGCTTGGGGGTTTTGGGTGTGTGTGGGAGTAAGGGGACAGGCTTGTGGGGTTTGGGGGGATGTGTGGGAGTAGGGGACAGGCTTGGGAGGTTTTGGGGGGGGGTGGGAGTAAGGGACAGGCTTGGGAGGGGTTGGGGGGGTGCGGGAATAGGGGACAAGCTTTCTACCCGGCCCCCTCTCCACCCTAAACCTGTCCCCCCTACCCCCGCACCCCCCAACCCCCCCAAGCCTGTCCCCCAATTCCCACACCCTCTTAAATTGGAAACAAACTTATACCAGACATTGATAGAGGATCGTGGGGCTCGTGTCTCAAGGGGAGGGTATAGTTTTGACATTTATGGAGATTATGATTCCTCCAAACTATTCCAGGCAACAGGATACCATTATTTTTCTTCATCTGGGTCTGTTTCCTGGCATACTTTGGAGGAATCAAGGCACTCCAATCTATCAAAAGTATACTCTCCCCTTCAAGTTGTTGTTTAGCGTGACGATAAGGGCACAGTCTCTGGGGTGAAGGCGAGGCACCAAAGTTGGCACCCAGATGGAATAGCATCAAAGCAAGTTCACTGTGTAAGTCAGTCACTATACCACCCTACCATTCCTAAAGGGAAATAATAATAATAATAATAATGATAATAATAATAATAATAATAATAATAATAATAATAATAATAATAATAATAATAATAATAATAATAATAATAATAATAATAATAATAATAATAATAATAATAATAATAATAATTTTTATTATTATCATTATTATTATTATTATTATTATTATTATTATTATTATTATTATTATTATTATTATTATTATTACAGATGTAGTATAGAGCATTACAAACCCATTTAAGGGGATGATAGCCTATAATTATATAGTCTACTTTTGATAGACTGGAACGTCTTAATTCCTCCAAAGTATTGCCAGGAAACATGTAGGTACACGAAGAAAACAATAATGGTATCCTGTTGCCTGGAATAATTTGTAGGAATCCTTTGCTGCAGATTACCACCGAAAACAATGTGCTCTATATACAGTACCCCCGGTAATGAGTGAGTGAGTGAGTGAGTGAGGGGCAGGAGGCTGGTACGTGTTTGTTTATATTATCGTAATGAGTGAGTGAGTGAGTGAGTGAGGGGCAGGAGGCTGGTACGTGTTTGTTTATATTATCGTAATGAGTGAGTGAGTGAGTGAGTGAGGGGCAGGAGGCTGGTACGTGTTTGTTTATATTATCGTAATGAGTGAGTGAGTGAGTGAGTGAGGGGCAGGAGGCTGGTACGTGTTTGTTTAAATTATCGTAATGAGTGAGTGAGTGAGTGAGTGAGGGGCAGGAGGCTGGGGTACGTGTTTGTTTACATTATCGTCGGATCACAGCCAGAGATTGATTCCCACACACACACTCACTAAAGAGTATTGGTATTATCCAGGCTTAATTAATCACGGGGCAATTATGATGATGATGATGAAAACACTGCTGTATAATGTTACCCTTTTCAGGCTGTTTATCATTTTATTTATATATATACTGAATACAAGTCTTTGGGAATAATTTACTATTTTTTTTTTTTATTAGTCTGTATTATGAAAACTTAAACAGCAGACACAACACCAACAGACACTATTTATTATCTATCTACTCTGACCCCAAGCATAATTGATGTGATAAAGACTAATTTCGGAACATAATTGTATTCATTCAGTCGTCGATTATTTTGTTGTTGTTGCTGGAGTGAGTTGAGGTGAGACCAGAGGAGCTCAGTCATTATTATCAGTGAAACTCGTAATTCTCAACACTCTACCATTATTTTACACGAATTCTTACACCTTTATCTATCAGTGAAAATTTGGGAACTAAACGTTAGCTTTCAGATATATATATATATATATTACCAGACATCCATTTCCTGTGTGTGTGTAATAATAAGAATAAAATAATAATTAACGGTTTATTTACATAGCAGTCAGAGACTGAAAATTTACATAGGGGAAAATTACATTAATATTAATTCTAAGATCCGTGTGTGTGTGTGTGTGTGTGTGTGTGTGTGTGTGTGTGTGTGTGTTGCACATTTTATTTGATTAAAATTGATGGAAATGTAATTATATTTTGGTATGTATAATGTCCGAAAAAAAAGGCCTTTGATGTTCTTAAATCAATAGTGTTGGTGCTCCTACTTCTTGTGAGACGTGTTGTCGTTGTCGTTGTTGTTGTTGTTGTTGTTGTCGTTGTCGTTGTCGTTGTTGAAGATTTCCTCGTGCCACTCTATAATGTATGTGTTGTGCCTCAAACCTTAGAGTTGGTGTCCCTCAGGCTGTCAGTACGAGAAGGTTTTTATGATGCTCTGTTTCACCTCGTGTCTTATGCTGTTCCAAACCAAATATATAAAATGTGATTGTACGACATCGAATAGACTACTGGTCAGTTTTTTTTAAGCTAACCATAAAATGCATACTTATTCTTTGATAGATCTAAGAGTGATAAAATGTATACCACTGACAGATAATGTAGAGTTTATTGTAAATCTAATTAATACCTAATGGAGGTTGATATCGTCTGCACCCAGCAAGGCTCAGTGAGAACGAGGATGCGAGTGTATATAGGAAGAAAAGCCTCGTTAAGGAGAGAGTATACTTATGACAGATTGGAGTGCCTTGATGCCTCCAAAGTAAGCCAGGAAACAGACTCAGATGAAGAAAAATAATGGTATCCTGTTGCCTGGAATAGTTTAGAGGAATCATAATCTCCAAAAAATATCAAAAGTATAACCCTCCCCATAATTAACAAGAAGCGATTTTGAAACATAATTCGAGTCCACCGGGTGTATCGTCGTTGTTGCAGTTCGTTTTAGACGTATAATTATATGACTGATTGTGGTTTCCAAATGTCAGGTTAACTGTGGGGGATATCGACTCCAAATGCGATTAATGGATGACTGATCTAGTTTATAAGGACAGTTGTCGATATGGTGTCTCGTCCGCCTTCAGACTTGTCCCCTGCAGCGATGGGTGTGTGTGGTTGTGGTTTGGGCCATGCAGGGGTTTTCTTGGTTGTAAAGTCATGGTCTAATGTACTGCAACCTGGTGAATAAAAGCGAGCTATTTGAGTTAATTTTATGAACCAAAATTCCACACACCAACAGCTATAGTTTCGGATCATTTTTCGAAGCCATCTCATTGGAAGGTGTTGCAGTACATTAGACCATGACTTTACAATAGGCGGCTGAAGTCCTGTACACGCCTCACCTGCTTCACCGAGACGCACAGTGTTCATGGACTCGAGATTATTATTATTATTGATGGATATTAGGCGCCGCAACATCGAGGTCCTATAGCGCCAGAAAAAGGTGATAGAGAGGTGTGACAGCAAGCAGGAAGGAAATAAAAATAAATCATGGACTCGAGAAATACGCATGTTTTCTACACCTAATAATCTTGAGTCTATGAATATTGTGTGCCTCTGTGAAGCAAGTGAGGACTTTTGCCGCTGACTGTACAATCGTGGTCAATAATAATCATCCCTATATGGGTAACTTTAACAATTTGCTGTCTAATGTTTTCATGTTCACATATAATGATATTGTGTTAAGTAGTGTATAGCTACTTACATAAAATTTAACTAAGCTAAAGTCCAGGTTGGGGTAATGGAGTCAGAAGGCATTCACATTTAACAGTTTATTTATATTCACAACATTCGTAGACAAATGTGTTGACTATTTACATAAAATAAGTATAAAACAAACAATTACCAAAGCTCACAGGAGAGATACTAAAGTATTTATACGTAAATATAAACTGAAAACACTTTATAATGTTATTTGGTGAATATTTGGTATAATTATGTAACTCCATGGATGTGTTTTTTATTTTTCAGTACTTACCAGTACAAAAAACACGTCATGCAAACAGCAATCCTATTTTGTTTGTTAACCCACCCAGCACACTACATGTTGGTTAGTTAAGGGGGTGTGGGAGTAGGGGACAGGCTTAGGGGGTGCAGGAATAGAGGGATAGGCTTGGGTGGGGTAGAAAGCCTGTTCCCTATTCCTGCACCCCTCTAACCCCCCCCCACACCAAACCTATCCCCCTATTCCCGCACCCTCCCCACCCCCAAGCCTGTCCCCCTATTCCAGCACCCCTTAACAACAAATGAAAAACAGAACACTCATAGGAACTCAAGAAATAATGTCGTATGCCAACAGAACTACAAAGATAAATAGATGGCATAGTGTACGATGAAGAGGGAAGCATGAGGACATTGTTTTAAGAGCTGACAATATTCGAATACAGAAAATTTTGAAAAAAAAAAAAAAAAAAAAAAAATTACAGCTAAGGCAAGAGAGAATTTCTACAACTCTTTCATTTTTCGTTGTTTTGATATATTATGTTAATCATGGAATTACAGAACACGATGTAGACTTCACTGTGTCGCTAATATTAAAACAACACAGGAATTGTTAGATTAAAACTCCATACCCTTTTGTTCTTCTGGAAAAAATCATGGATTGAGATTATATTGTATTAACCAATGGTGTTTGAAAAAAAAAAAAAAAAAAAAAAAAAAAAAATCCATCATCTCTCCTCTGGTCCTGGAAAGTCAAATCGTCTATACATACATACACCTTGTGGTATTTATACAATTCGTGTATGAACCTTGGTCCGTGTGTCATGATTTTATTGGAATATGCTTGCTAGGTTAATTAAGGGGGTGCGGGAATAGGGGGACAGGCTTGGGGGGGGGGGTTTGGGGGGTGCAGGAGTAGGGGGACAGGCTTGTTTTTTTTTTTTTTTGGGGGGGGGGGAGGGAGGTGCGGTAAAATAGGGGGACAGGCTTTCTACCCACCCCAAGCTTGTCCCCCTATTCCCGCACCCCCCCCAGTCCCCCCCCCAAGCCTGTCCCCTACTCCCACACCCTCTTAATTAAGGAGGAAATTTTGTGTTGGTAAATCTGGAGCAACTGAATCCTCCAAACTATTCCAAGCAACAACAGAACACCATTATTTTTGCTCATCTGGTCCTGTTTCCTGGCATACTTTGGAGGAATCAAGGCACTCCAATGTAACAAAAAAGAATTATTACCATCTTAATTTCTTTTGGTTATAAAATAGTTACTTTCTGTGCTATGAAAGACATAAAAAAAAAGGTAATTATAATTTTTTTTTTTCTGCTTGCCCCAACATCTTTTGGTAAGCCACCTCCAGTTTCTTACGGGCACTACTGTACTAACTTTCGATAAACATACCAGGCCTCGGGTCGTAAAAAAAAAAAAAAAAAAATTGAATATGCAAAATAGAAAAAAAAAAAAAAAAATATATATATATATATACAATTTCTTCACTGCTGTGACGAGAAAACTGTCTTTGCTTAGAATTAAACAAAGTGATAATTTGTGATTTCGTGTTATCAAATCAATACGTCCATAAACCTAAATAATTTTGATTAATTATACGAAAGCAATATGATTTTTCTCCATGTCACTTCATTTTTAAAGCATGATACTTCGAAGCAACTCTGATATTTCGAAGCAACTCGAGTATGATCCGACGAATAGTCATGATTACACCCGTGATACGTAAACCCTGACCAGAGACGAACGGCAGGCACCACACACACACACACATACTCTTCATTCGAACTCAGCCTCTATAGGTGTACTGGGTGGGGGGAAATGAACAATACCAGGCGATTCGAAGCTTTCTGTTCCTCACACTCTGGTCAGAAATTATATATCACGAGTGTACGAGATACTGTATGTCATTTCTACCGCTGGCAGAACAATGCAATGGAAAATTATGCTAAATAAAGTTTACAAAATATATTGTGTATAGTCGAGCCATCAGCTGTTTCACTACTGTGGTAAATGTGATAAGTTTTGCAGTCAAACACACACTCCAATCGGCGTAGATTCGTGTCGATTTCAATTGTGAATGTATGTACAGTTGCCAAAAAAGTTATTGCGACAACTATTGATACAACATTCAATATATTAATGTCCATAGTTGTTTGTAGGGATTAAAAGTATGTATTACAGAAGGATATGTATATTTCCTTCTGGTATACATGCTTATAGTCCATATGCAAATAGTTGTGGATATTACTGGGGTTAAAGTTCTATCAAGATTTGTCGCAATACCTTTTTTGGCAACTGAACAATTGCCAGCACTTATAACTGGTACAGGAGACTAGAAATGACAACGTTGACTGTACCAGTTATAAGTGCTGGCAACTGTACTTTTTCAACGAATATAAACTATCCGATAAAGTTTGGATGGAAGTTAAAATTCACACAATGAGTTTGATTGCAAGGAGTACAGTTGTCCACACATGAATCTGGTACGCCTCGCTACGTGTGAGACACCTACAACAGGAAGGAAAGTGAGCAAACAAAAGTTATAGTTTGTTGACGAGCAGACAGTAATAATATTTTACTGTCTGTCTGTCAACAAACAAACTACATCTTTTTTTCACTTTCCTTTCTTTTGTAGCCAAGCACCTCACAAGTAACGAGCCATACCAACTTTATGTGTGGCCAACTGTATATACTGCTCTAGTCCCCTTGTTATAACAGACGTGAACATCTAAATTCATAGTTTACAATGATATGGACAATTTTTACACCACTTTGGTCCAGAAAGTTTGACTCTGACTATTTGTTTTGCCTTTTTCTTCCTCTGAAGCTTAATAAGAGATTGATGGATTGATATTAGGCGCCACAACAGCGAGGTCATGTAGTACCAGAGAAAGGTGATAGAGAGGTGTGACAACAATCAGGAGGGAAATAAAAAATGAAAAGAGGTTGAAGAACTAAAAAGGAGTGGCTGGGGCTGAAGGAGTAACCAGTGTCTATTATCAGGTAGTTGCTTTTTATTACCATCCTTAATACTGACTTCTGCCCCTGATGGTGTCTCCTATTTGGCACTATATAAGAAACTTGATATTGGGAGAAATTGACCATCTTTCACTTGGGCTATACCACCCATTCATGTGTCCAACTGTACGTGGCTGTATAAAAATATCATAATCAAAATGTGAAGTCATGTGAAATGGTAGACTTGCTATGATTAGTGATTAGATAGATGTGAGTGTAGATAAGAATAGGACAGGTTGAGTCACAAGCTGGTGAATAATTATAAGAAATACAAAAGTAGCTGATATTGATTTCATGTGCTGATCATGGAACTATTTTTTTTTTTCACATACGTTGTTTTGGTTTCAGGGATCTCTGTGAATTATATATATATATATTTTAATTTATTGTATTGAAAGATGAGAATCCATAACGCCAATTCCATCTGATCTCATAGAATTATATAGGAAAACATAATTCAACGAGAAATACCCAATAAAAGAGTAATTTAACGACCAGACATTTCATTTCAACAAGAGTCTTTAGTAAAACCATATTAACAATAAAATGTGATTATGGCTACGTGATTGTGAAGGGAGGGAGGAAATAAACGAAGGCATGAAAAAAACGGGGAGGAGGAGAACAACAACAATGTAACCAACTCGATTCATGAGGCTCTATCAGGGGGGATTTAGTACGTAACCAAAATATACAGGATGAGGCTGGAAAAGCATACCAAGAAATAGTGTGTGTGTCCATTGATATCTAAAAGGCAGATTACCCATATACGAGATGTGGTAAGTACAAGAACAACTGAACAAGACTTGGGATAATCCTGAGATATTTAACAACATATGGAAGCTACAGAAGCCACACATATACATACACGTGACACATCTCATGAAGTTGGCTCTCGAACACCATTTTCTCGAGACCTCTGTTGCTGTTTACAAAGCACTTAGGAATATATAACTTCAGTTTTACCGATTTATGTTCAGTGATGTCCAATAAGTACAGATTTTTTTGTGTTAGATGAGAACTAAAGACTGACACACTGCCTATTGTTTTCACCCAAAAAAAACAACAGAAATGAGTTGTCCAAAATGTTGTCCAATTTGGTTTGATATGACTAAACACACTGAGAGTGAAGGAACAATAAGTTGAAGTAAGTGGGAAAGATGGATGGAGGAAGAGTGTTCAAGAGTTGACCAGTTGTGTACTGGAAAGACTGACAGCGCCGGTCAACTCTTACAGGAATGAGGAAGTTGGACAGAAATTTTGTAAGATCGAATAGCTTGATGAGTGTTGAATGGTCTAATGTGGAGAGGAGGGAATTTCACTAAAGCAAGTCCAGTTTTGTATTGATAGAAGAGAAAAATGACAGTGATGCAACATTGCAGCAGTGAGAGAGGTTGTAATGATTCAGTAAAGAGGGAGAGGTTGATAAGACGAAAGGTTTTGATTCCAACATGTTCAAGAGTGTTGTGAAAGTTGAAACAACCCCACACCTGGCAGCAGTAACCCAAACAGGGCAGGATGAAACTCTAGTTACACAGCAACTCTGTCGGGGTTACTGGGTTATTCACACCTACCCGTTCCTTATTTGTGGAAGTTTTTGCTATAAAGGTAATATTGATCCCTCCAAGAAAGATTGTGAGAGAAAGACTCCAAGTATATCAAGGGACGAGTTAACCTTCACTCTAGTGATGCATCGGATATATTCGGACATCCGCGGATTATCTGCATTTTCTAAAAAAATCTGCATCCGCATCCACATTAACAATGCATGTAATATCCGCATTAGCATTGGCAATGCAAGCAAAATCCGCATCCGCGGTTTGAGAATGAGGATGTGAGGATATTATTCAGCATACTGACTTATTGAGCATACTGCATACTGCAGAAAATTCCTATGATATTCTGAATACATTTCTGAAAACAAAATCTGTGAATGAATGTGATTTACCATTACTGTATATTAGTGTACTGATATTCTAAATAAAATCACGACTATCATCCTGGTAACACAGAAGTTGAACTTATGTGGCTGAAAGTAGACTTTCATAACAGAATAATGCATATTTTTAAAACATAAAATAATCCGCATCCTCATCCGCGAGGATATGACCATCAGACATCTGCATCCGTATCTGCAAATACTGTTTTTTTCATATCCGCACCCACATCCGCAGATTATAAAGGTCGATATCCTCTTCCGCATCCGCATATCCTAATTTTTAGACCTCCGATACATCACTACATCACTCTATTCGTGGCCTCTGGTATTCTAGTTGGCGACCTTTGGTTACCTCCTCTCCCGCTGTGTGGGTTCTCTGGCCCCTTCCCCGGCACACTTCATGGGCTTCTGCCCACCCTTCTCGTTCACTTTGTCGGGAGCTCTTTTCCCTCCCTTGCCTCCTTCACGGGCTCCAATCATCACAACACGCCCGCTCACACTATATTGAAACTGCACGAATTATTAGCCCAGATGGATTTTGCTCACAGTGTAAATTTCCAGTTCAATATGAAATTCATGCTGAAGTGTTGTCGTTCTAAAAACTGAGGAGGAAATCCAGAGCAAACCGCAGGTGGCGTTCTATTATTTAGAATTTGGAGGTCTATTGATTCCCTTTAACGATGCCAGTAAACAGATATCCTCAATGGTACTACTAATACGAGATCGGTTTCGTGGCAGTTTGGAGGAATCACAGACCTTCCAATTCACCAACAAGAGAATATTCCCTTAAATTAAAGAACAGGAATTCCAGGGAGTATTCCAGTCATGACAGAAGCGCTGGAAGCAGAGTATTGCTACCCAAGGTGTCTACTTCAAAGAGGATGACAGTCAAATTTAAGTCAGGTATGTGGTTTGCCTTATATAAGTGTAGTAGTTTGTGGCCGTTTGGATCACACATTAAATTGGAAAAGTTTTGTGGCATCATCAGGTACAAGGCTGTGGAAAATACTGCTGTGGTCAAAATGTCTTACTCTTGTCTGAAGGGGGACATATTCAAAGATTATAAAGTACAAATGTAATCTCATGGGTCAAAATTATCGTATTAAATTTTGTATTCCATCAGTTTGAATGTTCCTTTCTTCAGTACCGGCAGGGAAACATTGAGAAACCATCCACATGATCGGGCAATCCCAGGAGGACAAATATTGTTACCAAAACCAATGCCAATACACACGGTTGGTTGGTGGGTGGCAGGCAAGATTGATTGATTGATTGATGGATATTAGGCGCCGCAACATCGAGGTCCTATAGCGCCAGCCAGAAAAAAGGTGATAGAGAGGTGTGACAGCAATCAGGAAGGAAATAAAGAGAAAAGAGGGACAGTTGTGTGTCAGGCAAGATAGTGTGGAGCCTGCTACATCTGGTAACACTGCTAAGGAAGCGGGAAAAATAAAACATAGGGTAGTGTCCGCCAAGCTGTGACCGATTGTGTGGAGGGATCTTAGATGAAATAATTGAGCTGTTATTCACGAGTTGATATCACGGTTAATTATCGTATCTATAAAATAGTATGGACAAAATAAGGAAAAAACAATATCGAACAGTAGAAATGACTTTTGAGCAACATTTTAGTATATCAGGAATTCAGGATTCTAGTATATGTGTGTTAATTGTACAGACCTCCACTGTACTGCATATTCTGATACCTATACCGTTTCTTTCATGATCAATAAAATAGCTGTTGTTGCACGACATTAGGGAAAAATCTGATGCTCAATATATTTCATAATTTGATATGTTTGATATGGCAGAGGTGATTTATATCCGTAAACAATACCAGTATAATAATTTCCTATGAAAAATCTTACAATTCTCATAAAAAAATAACGCTGCTGGTTGTAGAAAAATCTGCTCAACTTACTTACGTCTTCCCTGGAAATATAATATAAACACACACACACACATGGTGCCAGCAAATTACCTACTATATAAATATCCTATAATATTCTGCAATTTTTTTTTCATAATGTCAATTGGCTGGTTCAGGGATAAGCTGGTATTAATTAAAAGCTTGGAAATCTATTAAAAGGGAGAGTATACTTTTGATAGATTGGAGTGCCTTGATTCCTCCAAAGTATGCCAATAAACAGGAGCAGATGGAAGAAAAATAATGGTATCCTGTTGCCTGGAATAGTTTGGAGGAATCATAATCTCCAAAAATATCAGAACTATATCTTCCCCTTAACAGCCACCGATATATTCCTTCCTCTCTTTTGTGTTAACAGTTTGAGAGGCAGCAGTTGATTCACAATGGAAAATAATCGTCCACGGTCAAAAATAAATCCAGGCTTGAGAAGAGATGGCAATAATTGTAAACAAGCTCATCTTTGGCATACAAAAAAAAAAAAATCGTCTCGGGCTCATAACCAATAAGGAATTCGAACTTATAGGGTTAATGGGAGAGTACAGTTTTTGCTTGCATTTTAGGAGATATTGATTGATTCCTCCAAACTATTCCCAGCAACAGACCTCCATTATTTGTGTTCATCTGGTCTTGTTTCCTGGCATACTTTGGAGGAATCATGTCGCTCCATTGTACCAAAAGTAACGAATAAGGAATTAGAACTTATAGGGTTAATAATTATCATCTCTAAAAGTAAGGTTGAAAAATCATATGAACACATTTCTACCAAGTTCTTTCCCCACATGTAGGCTTAATTAAGGGGGTGTGGGAGTAGGGGGACAGGCTTGGGGGGGGGGGGGGTAAGGAAGTACGGGAATAGGGGGACAGGCTTTCTCCCCCCCCCCCTCCCCCAAGCCTGTCCCCTACTCCCGCACCCCCTTAATTTACACAACAACATTCTCGTCGTGATCAGACTTAAAAAACATTCACATTTCTGAAGCTCTGAAAGCAAAGCCAACTAATAATGAGAATCCAGAATGAACTTCGATTTGACACAATATAACTTATATATAATAATCCAGGACCACTAAGTATAATAATCATGACTTAGCAAAATAGAAGTTTTCAGTTCATATCATCAGCATCCAAGCCAAAAGAAGTAAGTTGTTTGTTGAAATCTGAACCATGATGCATTTTTACTGAGTTTTCCCACGTTTCATGACTGTGTTGTTGATGTTTTTAATTAAGTCAGGCATTTATTTATCTGCTACTTAGAATAAAATGTATTGGTATCAACTGTTAACTTACTGTACACATCTACCTTCATCTAAGAATGACTGGCCGAATGGATGAATTGTATGTAATGATATTGAGGTTGAATGAGTCCTCGGGTATTGTTGTCGTTGTGTTGTTGTTGTTACTGTGAATGTGCAGTTATTTTGAAAGTTTGATCCAGAGTTATCAAATGAGAGTTGGGTCTATTATTTACAAATCTGGAAGCAGCGGGAGTCTTCATTGATATCCGACTGTTTAATGAACTGATTGATAGAATGATAGTAGACGTATTAGGACAACATCTCGGGCCATTACTCAAACTGGGTAAGAGACTGAAAGGTGGGATCATGAATTTACAGGGAATAAAAAGGAAAGTTGATACCAATTGAATGATTCATGCCATTAGCTATTGATAAAAAAAATTGCAAGTAACGATAATCTACTTTACGAAACAGGATAAGTTTTTTTTTAAATATATTATGAGGCCAACGATGAACATTTTCCAATCACATTCCGTCCATGAAAAGGTTGCTGTTTATAAGGATACCAGAAACATAATGCAAGCAGTGAGTGTCTGCTAAAACTTGCCAGTACATTGACAGAGTTATAATATGACATTCTAATATCAATCAAACAAAATATAAAAAAAACTGAAAAGCTGAATTCCTAGAAATTGCAATACTTCCTTCATTCATGTATATAATTATAATACATACATACACGCGTCAACACAAATGAAGCACAGAAGGCCATCGGCTACAGACATACATACAGTAGTTAGTGCTCACCAGTTACTGTACAGTTGGACACATGAATGGTTGGTACAGCCCAGGTGAAAGATACTTGTCCCATTTGAGTAACCAGTGTCTATTATCAGGTACTTACTTTTTATTACCATCCTCAATACTGACTTCTGCCCCTGATGGTGTCTCCTATCTGGCACTAAGGAACACACACACACACACACACACACACACCATCCTCAATACTGACTTCTGCCCCTGATGGTGTCTCCTATTTGGCACTAAGGAACTTGATATTGGGAGAAATTGACCATCTTTCACTTGGGCTGTACCATCCATTCACGTGTCCAACTGTACATGTTTCTTATCTATACCACCTGACTTCTTTTGCATGTTTGATTGGATACCTGAATATGTACTGAACCTTCAGACTCTTTGGTGTAAGTTAGTTACCATACTCGAGAATCAACCCCTGACCAACACAATGTCATACACACACAACTTTCGCTATACTGTATATATATATCTGATTATGTTTAACAGGGGTTCGATTCGTGAATGGGATATTATTTTGTCCTTATATATTACCACGACAGTGTATCAGTGTATGTGTTTATGGTATCACTTAAAACTAATGTCACTGGAGGTATGGCACCAGACCACATCACAGTGTCACTCACTTTGATACACAGGTATATAGTCTGTACCTGAAGAGGCCTGTGATGACGGCAAGCGGGTTATATTTTGTTATTGCTATAATGTCCAGTTAATCAACGTACTTGTTAATATTCATCATGGAGCACTGATGCAATAAACTGTCCAACTATAGCAGTAATCTTTCCTGGTACTGTGTTCTGTGTAGTATTATTAGCTCTGTAATGTTACAGTATATCCGTAAGCCACTAACGTCAGAAAATATATATATTTTCATTCTTCGCTTTGCACTTTGAAGTCACTAATGAATTGAATTATCATTATTGTTTTCCATTATAAGGGAGACCCGTGTTATCTCTATGCTTCTCCAGACTTTTCTCAACTATACATGAATCACAAATGTTTATCAAACTCCACGCTTCTTATTAGAAGGCTCGTGACGAACGAGCCATATATTTTCCATCACAAGGTAGAGAGACGGGTGTCATCCCACCGTTTGCTGTCTGTGTGAACAATTCCCTGGTGTGGAGCTCAGTTGAAGAGATGAAGTAGTTGCCACGCCACCAGTCCCACCGTAAAAAACCGAGACGCTAAAACCACACACCCTGTAAGACACAGAGAGGGAAGGTATGAATGCCAATGCTATCACAGAGTGTATTATACAATAGTCCTGACCATGGCCAATAGTATATTCTACCTGTAGCAATACTTGTTGGGACTGCATGCAAGTCTATGCAGCTAACAAACCGTTCACATTTACCAAGGCACCATAAATTTACAAGTATATAATTAACCTTAGAAAATGGTCAAAACAAAGGCAGAATATTTCTCAGAATTCCGTGGAAAACTAAGATTACCGTACGTACTGTACATTGTAAAGGTGTAACAAACCATATCAATGAAGACATGAACTTAGTAACATAATTAAAGATAAAACAAACTCCATTACTACTGACCTCTGCTGGCCGAGGCACGGCCCTCCATGATTGAGGCCTGGTGTGGGATGTCACTATGGACGGACATGACGCTACTCTCCCAGTACCTGTCCTCAATGGCTGCTGTACACTTCACTACTGCTGGACCACGCTGAAGCAAACGTGGCCTCAACGGGAACCGTAATCCCAGAACGGCTGTTTCCAGACCCGTCTCATGGTCTTCTAAGGGTGTATACTCTATCACCCAAGCAGGATCAGCCTAAAGGAAATAGAAGCAAGCATTGATTGTTGGATTTAGCGAATGATTGGAAGAAATACTAATGGCAGTTAAACCGTCTATATGCTGTATAGTATACTGTATAAATTGTTCATAGAACATGAACACAGAAAAACCGAGAATGTTAACATATTGAAATTTCCTTTAGTTCGATATATATATATATATATATAAAACACTCCGTCTGTCTGTCTGTGTGTGTGTTTAGCCGCTATGCACAGCCGCATCGTTTGACCTAGAGTAAAAAGTAATACATCATTCTGATGGGTGAAGCGGAAGCCTGGGAAGTGTCCTCGGCCTATAATTTTTTTTAATGACCAATGGGGGGTTGGGGGGGGGGGTTCAAACCCCTGCACTCCTCCAGCCCAAGTTGAAGGCTATTATTTGGCCTTAATCGAAAGATCCCAGGTTCGAATCCCCGGTACAATTAAAAAAAAAAAAAAATGTTGACGAATGATACAGCATTCTGACCGGTGTAGTCCCGGGAATGTCCTCGGTCTAATTTTATTTTTGGTGGATATGTTTCTTGAATTATCAGCTTAAAATAACCAAACATTTATGGCTTTCTCGACATAGACTCTATTGTGGAATGAATTCAAACCACAAAATGTTGAACACCTAAATTTAATACTAAATCTAAGGACAGTGAACAAAAGTTTTAAAATGACCAATGGGGGGGGGGGGTTCGATCCCTGTACCCCTGCAGCCCAATTCGCCACTCGGGCCTTGCTATTTAATCGTAGCTGTTACAATGCCACCTTCTGCTGTAGTTGTGTCATGGATAACTTTTGTGGTTGTAAAGCTGGCATGGTTTCTCTGGGGGACCAACAACCACACCGGATAATGGACTCCTCCCACCCTCCTAATAAGTTCACATAAAAATAATTAGAGGAAATTTATTGCCAAATCACATGTAGGATCTTCACCCGGACAACGTCGGGTATCGCTGCTAGTATATATTGTTACGACACCATGTAACCCCGTATGGAACAGGGGTAGTCAAGATATCAGGTGGGGGTAATGGCAAGTCAGGTTGTCTCTCTGTATTTATTAGTTAGAGGGCTACATTGCAGTAATCTAGCTTTCCTCAGGTTACTTTACAAGTCAAATTTAATAGCTAACCTGGAAAGCTAAACTAGAATATAATAAGGCCGTTATGTAACAGCCTGTAACACCTTCCCCCTAAAAGAACGAAATCTCCCGTGAGAAATTTCGGCCCCTTGTACAATCTGGAGGGGAAAATAGCAGAGATGACATAAAAAGGTACATAAAAAGATGACATGCCTCTCACAGTGTAGGAGAAGAACATGGTACAGTTGGACCAGTTGCTTGGAGATATCACTTGACTCAGTTGGAGGAGATCCTTCAGAACCACAAGGCCGAGGAAAATATCCGACGTGCCCTTGACCAGTTGTGCTCAATGTTGCCGTCCACTTTAAGAGATGAGTGCCAGGTGTTTGTTGATGCCCACTCCATAACTTTATGCTTCCTGTATGTTTTCCATGTGTGAAGACGGCCAACTAATTAATTCCCATCACCACAACAGCGACAACGACAGCGAACGGCAATGACAGGAACAGCGAGCGACAGCGGCAGCGACCGATAACGACAGCGTACGACAACGAGCAAGTGACACGACAGCTACAGATTAAGAAACACTAAAATATCCTAAATTGTAGATTTTTGCGAAAGAAGAATGGAATAGAATGACTTCCAATTTTTAAGTAAGATAGAAGTTTTTTTTTCCCTATCCTCATGGGCCTCTGAGGCTTATTTGTACTGATCCATTATACATTTTGAAATTTAAAGAAAAAAACATTAACCAAGGTGTGTGTGTATTGCGATTGATTGATTGATGGATATTAGGCGCCGCAACATCGAGGTCATATAGCGTGTGTTGCGAAGTGCATTTGTGTGTACTGCGTAAAAGAGATGAGAGTGACGTATTTGAGAGCAAAATTGTATGTTGAACTATTGTTGGTGTAGATGAGACACGAAAAAGAGTAGGTAGCAAATTTGGACTGGTAGTTTCATCCCTCCCTTTGATGAGTAAAGCGTCCACCTGTTGGAGTCTTCAGGCCCGTAGTTTTAAAACATTTGAGGGCCCTTACTGGAGCTCTATGAACCCTCCAAACTACTCCAGGCAACAGATTCCCTATTCGAAACACTGAAGCGTTTTGTGGCCTGGATTATTTGGAGGGTTCATAGAGCTCCAGTAAGGGCCCTCAAATGTTTTAAAACTACGGGTATTAGTCTCCTCCTTAGCTGGTGTGTGTGTGTGTGTGTGTGTGTGTGTGTGTGTGTGTGTGTGTGTGTGTGTGTGTCACTGAATCGTACCCTCGGTGCTTAATACTTGCAAAAATTACTCGAAATTAATGGCCAGTAGCAGCCTATTTGATTTACGACTATGTAAACCTATTATTCTAAATGAAAGAGTGGACTCATTGTCTCGTACGAATTCATTCATGCAGTTACACATTTCTCTCTCCATCAGTTACACATTTCTCTCTCCATCAGTTACACATTTCTCTCTCCATCAGTTACACATTTCTCTCTCCATCAGTTTATATCATTGCTTCCGTTCTTGCGTACCCAAACTTAGCATAACAATGAAAAATTACCCTTCCTTTCTGTTTAAGTTAGATCATATGATTTTCGACTCATTCATTGGAAAAGTCATCACGTATTCTATCTAACGTTGCCTCGACTTCACGAACGAATCAAACCTTCCCCGATTCAAGTAAAGGTAAACAAAATATTGGCAACATTAGGTAGATGGGTAACGTTGAAGTGGTGGCAACTGTGTCTTTACCTTCTCTAACAACTTCTTCCAGGTTTATATTTCACTCCTTATTTTTCTTGCATGAATACATGAATATATGACTGACAAGATAAGTAAAGTGTGTCAAGATGTAAATTCAGAAATGGAGACGGCAGACTACATTAAAACAAATCTTTGCTCATATTTATTTCAGAAGGTGGTGGATGTGTTTGCGTTTGATATTCGCTGACGTTATGTATGTTATATATAATGTACTGTTGCCAAAAAAGGTATTGCGACAGCTTTTGATATAACACTAAATATATTAAATGTCCATAGTTGTTTGTAGGGATATATATAAGTATGTAGTACAGAAGGATATGTATATTTCCTTCTGTTATACATGCTTATAATCCCTACAAATAGTTGTGGATATTACTAGGGTTAAAGTTCTATCGAGATTTGTCGCAATATCTTTTTTGGCAACTGTACAGTCGGCGACAAGAGTCCTGTACACACCACATCTACCAAGGCATGAAGTAAGTAAGTATGGATATAATTATAAACTTCACGAACTCGTAAACTGAAAAAAAAAAAAAACTGAGATGTATATGAATTAATTTTACGCCCTGGACATCGTATTTCTGTATGTTGGTAAATGTGTTTCTTTGATGATTAAGGGGGTGTGGGAGTAGGGGGCAGGCTTGGGGGGGACTGAGGGGGGTGCGGAAATAGGGGGACAGGCTTGGGGTGGGTAGAAAGCCTGTCCCCTACTCCCGCACCCCTTAACCTTTATGTTATTTTTTGGAGACGTGCCGAGTGAGGCGACACGACTTTTGCCGCCGACTGTACATATCTCTCTGTCTTCAAACTATTTTATATTTTTCCAAATGTAAGCGTAATTTTTCTAAACGTAATGTTCTTATACTATTACAGAACGAGTATTTTTAAGGGAGTGTGGGAGTTGGGGGCAGGCTTGGGGGGGGGGGACTGGAGGGGTGCGGGAATAGGGGGACGGGCTTGGGGTTGGTAGAAAGCATGTACCCATATTCCTGTACCCACCAAAACCACCCCAAACCTGTCCCCCTACTCCTGCACCCCCCAAAACCACCCACAAGCCTGTCCCCCTATTCCTGCACCCCCCAAAACCACCCCAAGCCTGTCCCCCTACTCCTGCACCCCCCAAAACTCCCCCCAAGCCTGTCCCCCTACTCCTGCACCCCCCAAAAACCCCCACAAGCCTGTCCCCCTATTCCCACACCCCCTTAAGATGTTTTAGCATTTTTTCGAGACACGATGCTATTTCTAGACGTCTGCATGTTCCTCAGATGACTGGGAGTTTCATCAGATACGCTGCACACGAAATGTTTCAGACATGTGGTAATTTTCAAAACATGTAATAATATTTTAATAACATATAATATATAACATAAAATATATAACAACATACTACAATAATGAAGGTGTGTATTCATATACCTACCTACCTATTACGGGCAGAGTATACTTAGGGTACATTGGAGTGCCTTGATTCCTCCAAAGTATGCCAGAAAACAGGCCCAAGTTAACAAAACTAATGGTGTTCTGTTGCTTGGAAAAATAGTTTGGAGGATTCAGTTGCTCCAGATTTACCAATCCTGTACTTCCCTCTTAATACATTTTTATATAAATCGATAGATAGGGATAGATGTACAGTTTGACCTTTCGTAATATAGAGAAATAAATGATCTATGATTCATTAATAACCATACTGTACAATTTGTAGTTCCAGGAATATCAGAAAGAGAAGTGAGCAACCAATGCACCAGGATATTAAACAAAAATTGGCTGAAAACATCCCGTTGAGGCGTACCAAGATGAATACACCACTGAACAACACACGGGAGGTCCTGTTACTGATGTAGCCCTGAATCCACCGTAAAGGATTGCTCTGTATCCCAAAGTCAACTAGTAGCTCCAAAATGATGTCTTTATTAGCAACATCGAAGACACTTTGAAGGAGAATCGAGAGTATAAATCGACGAAGTAGTGGTGTGTGCTCTGCTGGGGAAGCAAACCAAACAGACATGGAGAAAGGCAATCCTGCAGTCGGTACATGAGAGGATTGAGTAAGATCCTCCCTGTAATCTTATACAAATAGGAGGTAAGGGAAATAGGCCTGAATTTGGCTGTGCCAGACTTAGGGATGGGTATTATTGTACTTTCTGATTCAGGCTCATGGTACACACAGTGACCAAGACGCTTCCTAGAGATGTAAACAAACAGGGAGGAGACAGCAGCCATCTTGACTTTATTTAGCCAGTTCACTCTGCAGTTTCAAAATTACTGTTGCCATCAGACATCCAACGCAGCTTTGTGTCTGAAAATAGATTCCCAGAGAAGGAGAGCTTGACATAGTAGAAGAAACCTGGGTACTTGTTGCAGAAGGTGTAGCACAGCAGAGGTAATACTATCATCAAGGCCAATAAATATATCTCTTGGCCTTGACTATCATCACCAGCGGATGAAGATTTACCCAGAGAGAGAGAGAGAGAGCACAACGCAGCTCCTCCTCAGTTATCTGCACTACATCATCGATGGAACCAACACTCGTTTACTGGTTGAAGCTGTCTGAGAAACGCTGCCAGGACTCAGTATAAACACACTCCTACAGGACGACTAAAGCATCCCTGGACATCTGATAACGATGGAGTAGGTCAGGAGTTGGGTAATTGGCTTTAAACATAAGGCCATCCCGTTCAGCCTTGCTTCTTGTATATGCGCGTCAAGCATCCAACGACGTGGTTGGAGGTGTGGCCGGGAGAGATATAGCCAGTAAAAGTCCTGAGTGGTAGATACAAGATCGGGGTATAACTGGTGAGTTGAAGAAAGGTCAAGAGTAGGGAACACATGGGCCATAAATGATGTAAATACACTCTCCCAAAAAAATATCGGCATTAAAACGAATTTACGGAAACGACAATAAACGCAGCATTATGTATGTACAGTCTCCTCCACTCCCACTTTCACCAGTTCAGCGTTGCCATCGTATACACCAGGCATCGTGTGAGCTACCAGTTCCGACTCTCGGATCCGAAACACCTGCCAGTAAGAGTAAGGGTTGATGGCAGGTGTTTCGGATGTGAGAGTCGGAATTGGTAGCTCACACGATGCCTGGTGTATACGATGACAACGCTGAACTGGTGAAAGCGGGAGAGGAGGAGACTACAGAAACAACAATGGGACACACACACACACACACACACACAACAAAACAGAACACAGAACCACAACAGACAAACAACACTAAGAACACCTCAGAAACAACAACACACTAACAACAATGCAGAGACAACAACGAGAAGCAGAACGTCAGGAGAACGTCTTCACACCACTAAGGTTGGGGCGAGACTAAAAAGGCAAGGGTGGTCTGATCAAAGCAAACGGAGCTCAGTACACTAGTCAACACCACCGAGATATCTGGGTGGTGTTGACTGAGCTTCACATCAACCCTGAACCTACAGTCTGGATAATCTTTCGACGTCATGCGCAGAGCAGACACATTTTCGCTTCACGCCTCTTCGATGTGAAACTACCTTACTTTTCCTTTTACCTTGGTGTGATAGGTTAGACTCGAGTGTAGTGCGGATGTTACAATAGTCGCCACAGCCTTATCTCCCTGCCATCTTTGCCTTCACGTCGTTCTGGCTCACGTAGCTGTTATACAAGCAAACGACACGTCGCCTTCAGCATATAAGGAGACTTGTTTTTGATATAGTGAGTCTTCCGTACCATTATGCCCAGGAGTCTGTTACTGTGACACCATTCAGTAGAATATATTTAATAGTAGGAAGTGAGGGAGTAATTGTGTGACGTGACAGTGACATCCATTTTTCATGCAAAAAATACGTAATTTGATAGTGACACCCATATAAAATAAAATAGTAAAGTGATAATAATATTCCTAGAATATAAGTACAATGGTAGTGACATTCGTTGATTATAAGTATAGTACAGTATATAGTAATTTGACCAAAAGAATGTTTATATTAACTTCCTCTTAACAGATTATACAGCCATGGCTTACATCCTTAGTTTAAAAAAAAATGAGGGCCCTTACTGGAGCTCTATGAACCCTCCAAATAATCCAGGCCACAAAAAGCTTCAGTGTTTCGAATAGGGAATCTGTTGCCTGGAGTAGTTTGGAGAATTCATAGAGCTCCAGTAAGGGCCCTCAATTTTTTTTAAAGTTCGAACAGGTTCCACACCTCTCTGACTGTGGTAACTCGCAACTGAATGAATAGTTAGTAATGTTGTTTAGGCAACCCTAGTGCTGCAATATAGCCTATCTGCTATACAATAAAAGACCATTCCTAATATTTGGCCCATCCCCCATCTGCTGTAGACGTGAGGGAAGAGAGTCCACCAGTTTCGAACAGATGTCTAGTCTCCTATTATTACTCACCCTGACCTCATTACACTTCCTGATAATCTCTGCTTTGCTCTCCTCTTCTACTTCTCACTCTCGTTTCATAATGCCCCATAATTTTTCTATTGGGTTGATATCACAACCCTTAGGGGGCTCTCTATAGAGGCGGATTTCTGGTTCGTTTGAAAACCATTCCTTGGCTATTCGACTAGTATGTATAGGGGATGAATCCTGTGTATAAAGTGAACAGAACAAACTGTATCGCTGTGGTACTACCCAGTTGCTTCAAATGCTTCTATTTACACCTTCTGTGTGTCTGTTCATCTATGTAGACTGAATAATGTATTACCATTCGTTATTCTGCCTTACTTATTATTAATAATACTCATTACATACTTGGATATACCATACATGCTGCAGTACAGCTATTTCTTTAACTTCCAAGGACAAAAAATGTGCTACAACAAAATTAATTACAATATTCGTTCAGCTGTTCTTGGACTCTATCTCTGATTGTCCATTAACATCAGTGGTGTACCTCAAAGTTCTGGATAATACCTATTCAGTGTCTCCTTTTCATTACTGGCCTTAACTGTATTCCTGACTTATCCAGTCATATGCTGTTGATTCCACTTTGTACTACTCCACCCAGCTGCATATTCGTGAACTTTATATGGGTATGTGCCAGCACTTGATTTGGTTTGGTTAGGTTAGGTCCAGTTTAAGTTTAGTTAAATCAGGTTTGATGTATTCCCTATTTAGTAAAATGAGCTGGGAAAGAGAATGAAACTATATCAAAGATTATCCCATGGTTGGTTTTGTCGTTATAACCCAAGCGTTGTTCTCCTTCCAACCACCTCCATTTTGGCCCAGCAGTAAGGGGTGATATCACGTAGCCCACCAGACTTCACAAAAATGCTACCCGGCTTGACAACCACCCATCCCAGCAGCTCCTCTCCACATCAGTTGCATGCCTGACCTCTCACCTTTCCCACAATTTCGACTTGGATAGAGAAAACCTCGTGGTTTTCAACGCCCTGAACACACAGTTCCATAATTTTTCAACTCGCATTAATCTTTCAAATGACTATCCCCTCTTCGTCAACCGTAATTTTTGTGGTGTGTCTCTCGTACAATCTCTCATGGAATAGTTCATATTACCTCTCTTGCTAAAACTGCCTCAAAGACGTTTTGGTGTGAATACTTCACTCCCACAGTTGTTGGTTCTGTCCAGGGGTTTAGTACACCCCTTTATGGCCTCCATGTGTGGGGTGGCTCAACCTTCACAACACTCTTGACAAGGTAGAATCAAAGGTCTTACATATCATCAACTCTCCACTTCTTACTGATTTACTACGGCCTCTCACTCTTCGCTGTAAACTTACATCATTCTCTCTATCCCTTGTATCACTATTACACTGGACATTGCCTGAACTCTCTCAATGTAGGCTTCCTCACCTAAGGAGAGTACAGTGTGCACCACTTGTCAAGCCACTCGATCTCACCCATTTTGTGTCCAACTCCCTAATATAAGAGTTAGCCAGTACTCCCAGTCTGTCATATACTCCCAGTCTGTCATATACACAACTGATCAAACATATGCTTCTTCAAACACAATGTGTCTAGGCCTCTCGAATTAAATTGGCCTTGATTTTGGTCCTTTCTTACTGTGTTTTTAGATGTGAGGAAAATACGATATTTTTCTAATAGAAAAAAAAGAACATACTGAGTGAGAAAGAGGAAGACGTGCAAAGAAGAATATTATAATTCAAAACGAGAGACACAGAGACCTTTATCAGAGACAAAGGTCGTGCCGCTGTCTTGTCCGATGATTTATGAAACTTTATGAAGGTCCCACCTCACTATGTTCATGTTCAGTATGGTATGGTTAGCCCTGTACCAATTAGTTTTCGTCAAATTTCAAGACACGAGTTTTGTTTTTGTACCAATTATGTTTTCGCCAAATTTCAAGACACGAGTTTTGTTTTTGTACCAATTATTATGTTTTCGTCAAATTTCAAGACACGAGTTTTGTCTTTAATAGTACACTCGCAATTCACAATCCCTATCCCACCTGAGTCGAAGTCCGAGATCTGGAGCAGGAGGTTTCTTGACGATAGCCCACCCAAAGTCTCCATTAGTTCGAAATATGGGTGGCTTCATCAGGTTTTTGGAGGGTTGTTGTTCAGAATCCGCCTGCTTCAGATCACGGACTTGATTCAGGTGGGCTAGCGATTGTGGATTGTGAGTGTACCAAATATCGAATGTATGAGCAGTACCAAACCTGTAGCTATTCCCCATATGGAGATTTTAAAAAAAAAAAAAAATGCTACTACTGTGGTGAAATGGTTACAATAACATGGTGTCTCTCAGTCTTTTGAGAGTTATGATTTAGGATAGGAGTGAATGTAACATACCGGTTCGTCATTGACGTAAAAGGCGAGGGTGGCTGGAGGCTGCGAGTGAGGTGAGGAACAGTTGAGCCTGACGTCCTCGTGCATCTGGTAGGCAGCCCTCACCCCAGTGATCCTAGGCTTCTCATCCGGTAGGTCTGTTGGAGAGACACACACACTCAGTGAGCTCTCGAGTCATTGATAACAAGGCAGGGTAGAATTGAACACATACTGTATGCTTGTACACACCAGGGACGAGTACTCTACATCCAAACAATTTGTGAAGCCTGTTATCATGTACTTAAACACATTAACACATTTGTTGTTACTTGTTTTTTTGGCCACATACTCTTCCTAACATCAACTCTCCATATTTATTCGAACTTACTGGCATTGGATATGCAATGACTCTGATAAAAAAAGGTATAACTGCTATTTGTAGTTAAGTACAACACTGCTCATATACTTATACTATTCTATATACTATACTGGTTACTATTCAGCTCTGAAGAATTGTAAAGATTCAATATACATGGTGAAGGTGGATTTAGGACTTATCTAGTACGATTTCCATGGTTAATATGGGAGTATGTACAGTTGCCAAAAAAGGTATTGCGACAACTATTGATACAACATTAAATATATGATAAGGGATTATAAGTATATATTTCCTTCTGTTATACATGTTTATAGTCCCTACAAATAGTTGTGGATATTTACTAGGGTTAAAGTTCTATCAAGATTTGTCGCAATACCTTTTTTGGCAACTGTACCAACGATTTGTATTGAGTTTTTACTTTTTTGATGACTGAATGGTAAAGTCTAGACTCTAGAGGTGAGGAACAATACCTTCTCTGGTCGTCAAGTGTACCAAGTGTTGCTGATCGGGGTACAAAGTGGTTGACTGTATTTAATGTAATATTATTTTGGACAACATGCTTACACCAGGACAGTCATGGTAACACTGACACTCACTAGGACAGTCATGGTAACACTGACACTCACTAGGACAGTCATGGTAACACTGACACTCACCTAGGACAGTCATGGTAACACTGACACTCACTAGGACAGTCATGGTAACACTGACACTCACCTAGGACAGTCATGGTAACACTGACACTCACTAGGACAGTCATGGTAACACTGACACTCACCTAGGACAGTCATGGTAACACTGACACTCACCAGGACAGTCATGGTAACACTGACACTCACCAGGACAGTCATGGTAACACTGACACTCACCTAGGACAGTCATGGTAACACTGACACTCACCTAGGACAGTCATGGTTGCCACTGCAGACTCGGTATGGAAGGAGGGAGCCTCAGCTGACACCTCACACCTGAACACACCCGTTGCCCCGAGTTTTACATCATGGATCCTGACTCGGCCACGCTGGGAGGCGGCTGTGTCAACCATCAGTGGGTTACCCTTCACTGGGAACGTTTTCACTGAGGGAGATTCAGCAGGAGTCCACCGGAAGAACTCGTCCAGGCCAAGGTACCACTTGAGGGCGTACACATTCTCCTGCTCTTCCACAAAGTCACACTCAAGCCATACGGACTCGTTGACCACCACTGGTGTCGGTACATTCACTCTAGTAATGCGCAAACCACAAACGATATCTGTGAGAAAGAAAAAAATATATATAAACAATCAATATTCATAATATATACATATACCATTGTTATGATGAACAAATTTTCAATTGCTTAGGCACAGATGAGCATCATTATTTTATACAAATATAAAGTAAAGTACTGTACCTTAACAATGGTTTTATCATTTATGACTTGAGTATTGCACTGAACTCTATAATTTTTACTTAATTATTTTTCCAAAATCAATGGTGACTGTTAAATACTCCTCTAATTCTACCTTGAATGTGTCCCAGATAGGATGACAGTTGTTAATGTTTTATTGAGTAACGATTCCCATACAGCAACCCAAGGGAATCAAAACCACTTTCCCAGACGAGAGACATGGACTGGCTTTAAGGACCTTGTGATCGTGTGTGTGTGTGTGTGTGAAACTTGGTGGTGGTGGTGGTGGCTTCTGATTCCTCCTTACTATGCCTCGAAACAAGCTCCTTCTTTATAGATGGTGTTTCGTGGCAATAATTGGAGGACTCACTACCCTCCAACAATATAATATATTCTTGACTACATCACAAACAGGGGTCCATTAACAATCTATAATGTGTCCTTTGTTACCCATCACTGTTGTGGCTCATCTCCAATTTAAATAATCGGCTTTCTTTCTGGCTAACTCTGGGCAATCCTGTTCTCCGGGGAATATCTGCTGACCCTGAGGCATAGTCGTGAACTTTGTACGGGTATGTGCCAGCCCTTGCTTTGGTTAGGTTAGGTCAGGTTAGGTCAGTTAGATTTAAGTAGGTCAGTATGTAAATATTTATCTGTATGCTTGTGCTTTATTATGTTATATTTTCGTGATGCGTGTGTGTGTGTGTGTGTTTGTGTGTGTGTGTGTGTGTTTGTGTGTGTGTGTGTGTGTGTGTAGTCATTGGATTCGCATGAGTCCTGCCTACCCGTATGTATTGTTGTATGTCCGTTGACTGACGCTACGGCGCAATGAATTTAAGAAAACATTTTAGACTCTATTGTAAAATGAGCTGGTAAAGAGAATTAAACTATTTCAAAGATTATCTCATGGTTGGTCTTATCGTTATAAACCAAGCGTTATTCTCCTTCCAAACCAGCGATTTCGGCCCAACAGTAAGAAGTGATGGCACATAGCCCACCAGACTTCACGAAAATACCACCCGGGCAGTTGTGACGTGAAGGGCAGGGTATAGTTTTGACATTTTTGGAGATTATGATTCCTCCAAACTATTCCAGGCAACAGGATACCATTATTTTTCTTCATCTGGGTCTGTTTCCTGGCATACTTTGGAGGAATCAAGGCACTCCAATCTATCAAAAGTATACTCTCCCCTTAAGGCATAGTGATTACCTCATTGTAGGTGTCATAGGATACATTTCAAAGCTACCTGTATTGAGTATATTGCTTTGATAATCCCAATGAATTGGAATGTTTTATTCAATCTTAGGGTCAGGTACAGTTGCCAAAAAAGGTATTGCGACAAATCTTGATAGAACTTTAACCCTAGTAATATCCACAACTATTTGTAGGGACTATAAGCATGTATAACAGAAGGAAATATACATATCCTTCTGTAATACACACTTATAATCCCTACAAACAACTATGGACATTACTATATCTAATGCTCTATCAATAGTTGTCGCAATACCTTTTTTGGCAACTGTACCATTTCCTCAACTTGATGCTGATGACTCCGTGAATGCAGGCAAGAAATTAATGATATGATATAACAGTGTAACGTATCGCCGAATGCTTGAAAGAGGAGGAGGAGGATGTGTGAAAGATATAAAGATGCACACATATGAGAAGGCCATTCAGTAAAGGAGAAGCACTGGGAAGGAAGCATAATATTATCTGTGGAGAGAGAGAGAAAGAGAGAGAGAGAGAGAGAGAGAGAGAGAGAGGAGACGCCGAGGGAGTGTTGGAGTGTCCCTGGAGAAACCAATGTCAACACACATCTAAGGTCAATATTTGTATTAATTTACCTGAGATGGTTAAGTTCACTAAGTGGAGGGTATAGTTTGGACAATTTTGGAGATAATGATTCCTCCAAATTCTTAACTCCAACAGAACACCATTATTTGTGTTCATCTGGTTCTGTTTCATGACATACTTTGAAGGAATCAAGGCACTCCAATGTAACAAAAGTATACTCTCCCCTTAACTAGGCTATGTGGGAGGGTTAAGGAGGTAATTCGCTTTTGGTACATTGGAGTGCCTTGATTCCTCCAAAGTATCCCAGGAAACAGAACCAGGAGAGCAAAAATAATGGTGTTCTGTTGTTGCTTGGAATAGTTTGGAGGATTCAGTTGCTCCAAATTTATCAACACCGAATGTCCTCCTTTAGCCTGGTTAGTGCAAGGTCAGATCCTTCGTAGTATGTTTACTTGGCATGTACAATTGGACACAGGAATGGTTGGTACAGCCCAGCAGGTGAAAGATACTTGTCCCATTTGAGTAACCATTGTGTGTCTATTATCAGGTACTTGCTTTTTATTACCATCCTCAATACTGACTTCTGCCCCTGATGGTGTCTCCTATTTGACACTAAGGAACACACACACACACACACACACACACACACACACACACACTCCTCAATACTGACTTCTGCCCCTGATGGTGTCTCCTATTTGGCACTATATAAGGAACTTGATATTGGGAGAAATTGACCATCTTTCACTTGGGCTGTACCACCCATTCATGTGTCTGTCCAACTGTACATGGGAGAACAAAACAAAAGACTGCATGGCTAGGAAATGGGTCAAGATATTTTCATTTTGTCACAGGATGTTAGTGTGAAACTTGGGAAAGTGTCTACAAAATTATTTAAGGGGGTGTGGGAATAGGGGGACATGCTTGGGGGGTGCAGGAGTAGGGGGACAAGCTTGGGGTTTTTTTTTTGGGGGGGGGGGTTAGAGGGGGGGGGTGAATAGGGAGACAAGCTTTCTACCCATCTCAAGCCTGTTCCCCTATTCCCGCACAACCCCAAGCCTGTCCCCTACTCCCACACCCCCTTAACGCTAAGCAAAGAGTTAATAGTCTCGGAAGGTTGTGGCTCGTAGTTTTAAAACATTTGAGGGCCCTTACTGGAGCTCTATGAACCCTCCAAATAATCCAGGCCACAAACCGCTTCAGTGTTTCGAATAGGGAATCTGTTGCCTGGAGTAGTTTGGAGAATTCATAGAGCTCCAGTAAGGGCCCTCAAATGTTTTAAAACTACGGGTGTGTGTCACATTTGTAACGGTACTGTAATAACAATTAAGGGTAACGAGGAACCTCACTCTTCTCTCCAGTTACTTTTTCATTACGACTACTACACTACATGAGTACGTATACCACTCTGAAGACTACACATTTTTCCCAAGGACACACTTTACATAGAAGGAATAAGAATGATATGTTAAGGGGAGAGTATACTTTTGATAGATTGGAGTACCTTGATTCCTCCAAAGTATGCCAGAAAACAGACTCAGATGAAGAAAAATAATGGTATCCTGTTGCCTGGAATAGTTTGGAGGAATCATAATCTCCAAAAATGTCAAAGCTGGGTGAACAGGGACATAAGGGGCTGGGAAAATTGTGCAAAAATTCCACTGACTCGCGGGTATCGAATCCGGGATCTCTCTCTTGATAGGTTAGCAAGGTAACCATTACACCACCGGCACCCCAGACAACATAAAAGACATAAACCCTTATCTAAGTGATATTAGACATGCATAAAGAGTTCTGTACGCCTTAAAGAAACACAATTTTGTACAATTTAAAAAAAAACAGTGTAAATGTTCTGACTGGCAGTATACTTGTTATCTATGAAATAAGTGTTTATATAAATATTTGATGATCTCATTGTGAATGAAAGGTGTGTGTGAGTAGGACATCAAAAAAACCTCCGTAATTAAAACTTCCGTTCCGTTTCTTTACCAATGTGCCCCAAGTGTTCCCTTCTCTGAGTTGAGCCACAGGTGGTGAGCTGGGAATAATAATTAAGGAAAGTAACATATGTAATGAAGACTTGGTTTGGTTTCGGCTGGAGTACAGTCGGCCGCAAAAGTCCTGTACACGCCTCACCTGCTTCACCGAGACAGGCAGTGTTCATGGACTCAAGGTAAAAAGAAAGAGAGGTATAGCCATGGCTGATAGTGCTGCACCAGGGTACAAGGAGTGTTGGTGAGCAACTGAACAGAGTTCGAACAAGAGAATTTTCCAAACCATTCTCAACGTTGAGAGAGGTTTAGAAGACTCACGTTTTCCAACTCTGTTCAGTTACTCTCCAACACTTCATGTACCCTGGTCAAGCACTATCAGCCATGGCTGTACCCTCACCCTTACCCCCACACGCAGATCCTGTGATGTCAGTGATTATATCAACGAAAACGGAGCTCAGTACACTATATAGTGGTTCACGTGAGTGTGAGACTTGAGTCAACACCACCCACACATCAACCCTGAACCTACGGTCTGGATAATCTGTGACGTCATGCGCAGAGCAGACACATTATCGCTTCACCTCCCTTCGATGTGAAACTACCTTACTTTTCCTTTTACCTTGCACCTAATAATCTCGAGTTTATAAACATCGCGTGTCTCGGTGAAGCAAGTGAGGCGACTGTACAGTTAAGTGACGTCAGAATCTGTCTGTCTTTGCATCTCCACAAATGTGTCACTGAGGCTCGAGGTGTTGGTGAATTCTTTATGAATGGGTGTATGGTAATCCGATTTCATATACACTATAGTTATACTTAAAGCATTATTAGTGAAGACACCTTACATAAAATGATTAATTAGAGTATTATAATGTGGCAATAAACGTGGTCATACATCCCCTCGCTTGTACAGTCACGAGCACTAATAAGTATACCGTTTTGGTTGAAGCTTTGTGCAGTCCAATTCACCAACGAACTGATCCTAATGGAGATCCTATTGTGTATTTATTTACTGTCTCTAGGGTCCGTAGTTTTAAAAAAAATTGAGGGCCCTTACTGGAGCTCTATGAACCCTCCAAATAATCCAGGCCATAAAACCCTTCAGTGTTTTGAATAGGGAATCTGTTGCCTGGAGTAGTTTGGAGAATTCATAGAGCTCCAGTAAGGGCCCTCAATTTTTTTTTAAACTACGGGATTTACTCACATCATATCCTTCCCTCCTTGTCTTAACGGTTGTGTGACGGTTCGCGGATGTGGTTTGGTAAAGGTCAGGTCTTCAGTAACGGGCTTCAGGAAACCTACAGTATGTCTCGTGCTGAATATGAAATAGTAATGTGCAGGTTCATCCACGTGGCCCTTCCATTTACTATTCCATGGTACCCTAGCGGTGGAGTTGACATAACGTGGTTTTTCTGCTGAACGACAGGCGCCAAATAAGGGAGTTAATTAAGTAAACTGTAAATCGAACCAAGACTCATTTCATTAGAGTCGATGAAGTGATGATGTAACGAGCTACCCACACTGCTTGGCAAAGTAATATTACAAACCTCTTAGCACACACACACACACAGACACACAGACACACAGACACACAGACACAGACACAGACACAGACACAGACACAGACACAGACACAGACACAGACACAGACACAGACACAGACACAGACACAGACACAGACACAGACACAGACACAGACACAGACACAGACACAGACACACACACACACACACACACACGCATTTATCCCAGGGTTTGCAGACCGTAATCCCACTGCAGAGAGAGAGAGGGAGACGCGAGGAAAAGTCCCGAATTCTTCTGCATGAAAGTGTGCGAAGGTGTCAAATGTTGCTTGCTAGTATTATGAACAACAATTATAATGTCACGTAATACAGTACAGTTGTGGACACTAGAAACAGACACACCTGAAATGGCCCCCTCATTGAGCATATGGTAGGATGAGACCACGTGTGTAGTGGTTAGGCCCGTAGTTTTAAAACATTCTTGAAGGCCCTTACTGGAGCTCTATGAACCCTTCAAATAATCCAGGCCACAAAACGCTTCAGTGTTTCGAATAGGGAATCTGTTGCCTGGAGTAGTTTGGAGGGTTCATAGAGCTCCAGTAAGGGCCCTCAAATGTTTTTAAACTACGGGCCTCAGTGCTATGCTAAAATTATGTTCAATGAGGGGTCCGTTGTAAGTGTACATGTTTCACGTGTCCGTAATTATAATTGAATTTCCTAAAATGTACATTATTTTGTTTATATCCCGGATAATTCATGGTTATGGTTTACTGTACGTGTAGGCCTTTACCACATCTATATACATGTCTAGTCTATCCTATTTATATTCATGAGAGGCAGCAACCTAACCTAACCTAACCTAACCTAACCTAACCTAACCTAACCTAACCTAACCTAACCTAACCTGATCAATAACATGTTCTACTCTTGTGATTTTTATTCAACTCCGTGTGTGCAGTCGGCGGCAAAAGTCCTGTCGCCTCACCACTCGCTTCACCGAGGCACGCGATGTTCATAGACTCTAGATTATTAGGTGTAGAAAACGTGCTAATTTCTCGAGTCCATGAACACTGCCTGTCTCGGTGAAGCAGGTGAGGCGACACGACTTTTGCCGCCGACTGTACATACACTCAATTCCACAATCCGCATGATACCCTGAGGTTGACTAAGCATGTCACAATAAAACATTATGTTAATTAATGAACACATAATAACAGAAAAGGACATGAGAAATAAACTGGCGAGTCAAATGTTTATTTACACCACATCTTTATATACACGAGTAATGTTTATTTACACCACATCTTTATGTACTCGGATAATTAAACGATTATGAAGCAATAGCTACAGCATTATTAAAGTTGCATGTATTGTTATTCACGACCACAGTTGTGTAAAAACCTTTTCATGTTCAAAGGTCCAAGGGTATCAGTGAATAAAGAGAAGGAAATGACACGAAACTTAATAATGAAACGTAAGTGACAGACTGTAGCTTTATCCTTTTTCTCTCGTAGTATCTTTCAGGCACCGGTACTCAATATTCACACATTTTCCTTCTTAGTTTTTCTTCTTTGTACTGTACTTGTACATTCGGCGGCAAAAGTCCTGTCGCCTCACCTACTTCACCGAGGCATACGATTTCATAGACTCGAGATTATTAAGTGTATAAAACGTGTGTACTTCTCGAGTCCATGAATACTGTGTGTCTCGGTGAAGCAGATAAGACGACAGGACTTCTGCCGCCGACTATACAGCAGCCAAAACTGATAGGGTCCAAGGAGTGTTGGAGAGCAACTGAACTGAGTTCGAACGAGTGAATTTTTCAAACCATTCTCAATATTGAAAGAGGTTTGGAAGACTCACTTTTCCGAACTCTGTTCAGTTACTTTCCAACACTCCTTGGACCCTGGTCAAGCACTATCACCCATGGCTAGAATGTTGCTTGCGGCGATGTAGGCAATAATTTATAGGTTTAGGCGCCCCTTCAACCACAATCACTTTTCATTTCTTCAACGGTCCTTCTTTTTCATATGTTTCCGTCATGTTTGTTGTCTGTCTGTTTGTCTACGTCTACGGCTGTGATCGAATAGTCTGTCTCTGTTTTTAAATAAAGTAATAAAACAATGTTGATAGTTACTGATACATTATTTTTAAGTATCTCTGAATATTCGCCTTGTAAATTAGTCAACAATCTGTGTGACATTCCCTTCTCTCTCGTTACCCGATGACAGCTGACGGTAAATGTTGATCTTCTATCCGTGTTTCATTCCAAGCAATGAAACACTCGATAATTTGAACTTTTAAGGAGAGAGTTTCTTTTAGGTAAATTGGAGTGCCTCGATTCCTCCAAAGTATGCCAGGAAACAGGACCACATGAACAAAAATAATGGTGTTCTGTTGCTTGGAATAGTTTGGAGGAATCATTTGCTCCAGATTTACCAACACTGTACTCCCCCCTTAATTAAGGACCCTGTGATCGTGTATGTATATTGGAGACTTCTGATTCCTCCTGACTATGCCACGAAACAAGCTCCTTCCCTATAGGTGGTGTTTCGTGGCAATGTTTCAAGGACTCATTTACCTCCAATATATATTTTTTTCTGACTACAACACAGGGTCCCTTAAAGGTGTTTATATTTTCCAACTGATGTTTGAACTGTTAATATCAACCATTGTGAAGTACTTGTTGTGCAGCTGTAATTGTAATTGGTGTTGCAATTATTACCAGCATAACTCAAAGCCTATATTTTGGCAACAGGCAATACATGCAGCAAGGGCTACAAAATTGTGGCACAATTTCATTAATCCCTGAACATGAATTTGAACATGAATTGCATCATCGAGTTAAAGTTTATTTGCTGAAATCAAAGCCCAGTCCATTCCATTATAATGTTTTCAAGGACAGCAGAAAATAAATGTAACTTAATTTCACCATACAACAACAATACACGGAATAAAACATACGGAAATGATTATTGATAAATCTAGATATCAATACTATTTGCCATAATGATGTGTGTTATGGTGTTTATGTCAAACTCGGGTCATTCTTCCCATCGGAATCACATTCGTAAACTCCAAACCGTGTTCACAGGTTACAGTGATAGAATGAAGGTTTGTGGTATTGGCTCAGTGCACTGACTACTAACACCCGTTGTTTTTAAAAATTGAGGGCCCTTACTGGAGCTTTATGAACCCTCCAAATAATCCAGGCCACAAAACACTTCAGTGTTTCGAATAGGAAATCTGTTGCCTGGAATAGTTTGGAGGGTTCACAGAGCTCCAGTAAGGGCCCTCAATTTTGTTTAAACTACGTATCTTAGGCTTATGGCTTGTCCAGTTATACAAATTAAGCAACCCGTTATAACCAATAGAGTCCTGCTGTACACTCGTGATACATAATTTCTGACCAGAGTGTGAGGAGCAGAAAGCTTCGAATCGCCTGGTATTGCTCATTTCCCCAACCCAGTACACCTATAGAGGCTGAGTTCGAATGCAGGGTGTGTGTGTGTGTGTGTGGTGCCTGCCGTTCGTGTCTGGTCAGAAATTACATGTGTGTGTGTGTGTGTTCACTTCTCCTTAGTGTGTGGTTTCAACTTTTCTATCTTCCAACGTTTTACCTTTTTTTTTTTCATTTCGTATATATTTCCATTTTCATCACTGTAATTTCCTGCCTCTACTTTTCACTGCATTCATACTTTTAGGCACTAATAATTTTCTGTTGTGTTTTCCTCTCATTGCTCACCCTTCCTTGCCACACATTACTCAACAACACGTCATTAATTTGCAGGGAAGCTCTTGAATATTGTCCTCTCTCTTCCTTTACAAACACGTGTATATTTTCGACCAGTCCTCGGGAGTAGAAACTGTATATATCTCTTCACAGTAATTCTTCAACTGTCCCTCTTTTCATTTTATTTCCTTCCTGCTTGCTGTCACACCTCTCTCTCTCTCTCTCTCTCTCTCTCTCTCTCTCTCTCTCTCTCTCTCTCTCTCTCTCTTCCTTTTATTTCCTTTCTGCTTGCTGTCACACCTCTCTATCACCTTTTTTCTGGCGCTATAGGACCTCGGTGTTGCGGCGCCTAATATCCATCAATCAATCTTCCCAGTAAGCTTATGGTAAAAAACAGACTTCATCTACTAACTTTATCCAAATAACACATGCAGTCTTGTCTGGAAAATAGGGTTGAAATAAATGTATTCTATAGTGCAAGGCCATGGTGAGGTTACAGCCAGAATAGTTTGCTTTAAGGGGGAAGTTTTGTGTTGTGGTAAATCTGGAGCAACTGAATCCTGCAAACTATTTCCAAGCAACAACAGAACACCATTAGCTTTGCCCCTCTGGTCCTGTTTCCTAGCATACTTTGAAGGCATGAAGGCACTCCAGTGTATCAAAAACGACCTACCACCTTTTAACGAGCATCAAACCCAAGCCAGCACCAGGCCAGGCCGGAAGGCAGTAACGCTATCACTATACCAATCTGGTGTCCCCTTCCTGGAACATAAAATAGTGTGGAAAGAAGGACAGTTGGGGATTATGGTGTGGAAAGAAGGACAGTTGGGGATTATTATGGTGTGGAAAGAAGGACAGTTGGGGATTATGGTGTGGAAAGAAGGACAGTTTGGGATTATAATGGTGTGGAAAGAAGGACAGTTGGGGATTATGGTGTGGAAAGAAGGACAGTTGGGGATTATGGTGGTGTGGAAAGAAGGACAGTTTGGGGTTATGCCACACAGACAGACTCTTTCTTCCCTTTGTGTTACGATGAGAGTAACTCATAGTTCCTTCCTGAAAGTTAATAACAACGAAAGAGATCTGTTTTAAGGTGGTAATTCTTTTTAGGTACAGTTGCCAAAAAAAATATTGCGACAAATCTTGATAGAACTTTAACCATAGTAATTTCCATAACTATTTGTAGGGACTTTAAGCATGTATAACAGAAGGAAATATACATATCCTTCTGTAATACATACTTATAATCCCTACAAACAACTATGGACATTAATATATTTATTTTAATGCTGTATCAATAGTTGTCGCAGTACCTTTTTTGGCAACTGTACATTGGAGTGCCTTGATGCCTCCAAAGTATGCCAGGAAACAGGACCAGATGAACAAAAATAATAGTGTTGTGTTGCTTGGAATAGTTTGGAGGATTTAGTTGCTCCAGATTTACTTAACACAAAAGGTTCTGTTTGGCACGAGATCGATATGAAGGGAAATATATTGTTTAATGGTATCGTATGATTTCATGTAACTATAGTCGGTTCAAAATTTGTGTTCCACTAGCCTCTATCTATCTGGCTATTTCTATCTGTCTATCTAACTATCTCTATCTATCTAACTATCTCTATATATCTATCTATCTATCTATCTATCTATCTCTATCTATCTATCTATCTATCTATCTATCTATCTATCTATCTATCTATCTATCTATCTATCTATCTATCTATCTATCTATCTATCTATCTATCTAAGCATAAGAGACCAAAAGGAACACAAATTTTGAACATAAGTATACAATTGTTATGAGATGCAGTACGGTATGTAAGAAGACATAACTATGATTCTCAACAAGACGTAACGTATCACGATTTAATCAGAGTAGTGATAATTTTCTCTCAGTTTCCTATATTCATGTGACAACTTATAATATTAAGGGGGTATTACCATTTGAGATATCTGGAGTAACTGATTCCTCCAAACTATTCCAAGCAACAGAACACCATTATATTTGTTCATCTGGTCCTGTTTCCTGGCATACTTTGGAGGAATCAAGGCACTCCAATGTAATGAAAGTGTAATACCTTATTAATAACTTCATATCGAATCCAATACGCAGCTCTCAATTTTTTCACCAAGTGTGAATATAACTAATATAAAAAATCGTGTGTTATTCGATCAGTCATTAGTCACGCTTTTTTTCTTTTCATGAGCTTTTAGAAGTTGGGACAGACTTGCCAATTTGATCGTGTTTTGCCAATCACCTGGGTCGGTATTCACAAAACATATTAGAGTTTGGACTTGTTCGTATGTTTGCATTACTGACCTCACCATACATAGAGTTTCAGGTTCATTTCGAAGCAGTGAATGGTTTTGTTATTCTATTTGTATGAGCTGTTGTTGTTATGTTTTCGAAGCAGTGTTGTCGGGTACCAGTCCTCGCCATGAATGAATACTTACGAACAAAATTTTAAGTTAAGAGTGAACTTTGCTTTTGTGAATACGGGCCCACTGTCCCTCTTTTCCTTCTATTTCCTTGTACAGTCACGAGCACTAAAAATAAGTATCCAGGTGTGCTTGCTTCGAATTCCTAGAGACAGTAAATATAAACACAATAACATCTCCATTGGAATGAGTTCGTTGGTGGATTGGTGGACTGTTCCAAGCTTCAACCAAATCTGTATACTTGTTCGTGAGTGAGTGTACTTGTTGTCCCACTTCTCTTGAGTGTTTTATTATTTTGTGTTGGGGTGCTGATGGTGTAATTGTTAGCACACCCGCCTAGCACGCGAGAGATCCAGGGTTCGATTCCCGGGTCAGAGGAATTGTTGGACAATTTTCTTAAGCCCCCCCTATGTCCCTGTTCAGCCAGCAGTAAGTAGGTACCCGGCTGTAAAGTGATGATCTAATGTACTGCAACCTGGTGAATAAAAGCGAGCTATTTGAGTTAATTTTATGAACCAAAATTGCACACACCTACAGCTATAGTTTCGGATCATTTTTCGAAGCCATCTCATTGGAAGGTGTTGCAGTACATTAGACCATCACTTTACAAACAAGGATAGCAACCTTGTAGGCTGGGGGAAGATATGTTGATGTAACAACACTGACTGCCTTAATCACCATCACCAGGAGTACATAGACATAAACACCTAAAATATTCTTCTTTTATTATTTTGTTTTCCAGGAGGGACATATCGGTGCACCTTACCTCGTTGGCAGCTCATTTCTCTGAAGGCAATGAGTCTGAATTGTAAACGAACTGTTCCCTCACCGGCTCGACTATCTATGTAGGTTTGTAGGTCGGTGCAATGACCTTTCGTCTTGTGGGTGAACTTGCAGGCTACTGACTCCTCCAAACTTACAGTCGCGGTCAATAATAATCATCCACATATGGGTATCTCAAATATTTTACTGTCTAATGTTTTCACGTTCACATATGACGCTATTGTTTTAAGTAGTGTGTAGCTGCTTGTATTAAATTAAAAGATGGTAGTTAACCTATTTATTGGAAAGTTTATCATCTAAGGAACAGAGGGAAGCTGTCAAACTCTTACGTAAGTTACCCCTATATGGATGATTATATTTGACCACGACTGTATATATCAAGAAGCAGAGGTCTCCTACTATTGTCACATCGAAGTCATCTGTTTCCTGGTATAGTTTGGAGCAATTTGTAACCCCCCCAATTTACCATATATAGAGACTGTTCCCTGAAGGGTGTAATAGTCAGTCCATGTATGTTCAATTTCAATCTTGTTCACTGGAAAATATACAGTACCGGTATGTACAGTACAGTCGATTTTTTTAAAGTTGCGAAGGGAAACAAACATATGGATTCTACTTTACATAATTTATATCAGCCTACAACCATATGAATTCTACTTTAAACGACATTGTGTTAAAGTAATGGGAAATCCAGTGAAAGAGGGAGGATTGTGTCTCACTCCCACCTAAACATTGTAAGTACAGTCGGCGGCAAAAGTCCTGTCGCCTCACTTGTTTCACCGAGGCACGCGATGTTCATAGACTCGAGATTATTAGGTGAAGAAAACATGCGTATATCTCGAGTCCATGAACACTGTGCGTCTCAATGAAGCAAGTGAGGCGACAGGACTTTTGCCGCCGACTGTACGTTATTCCAGAGTCTATATATCGGGGCGACGGTGGACGACGGGCTCTGAACTATTTACAATGCTCCTCAGCCTTGAGTGGGTCGGAATCCCCAGCTCTTTCTTCTTCTCTCGGTGTCCCACAAAGAGAATATGCAACGCCCACATCTCCCGCAAAGCAACCTCAATCCACTTACCTCGTACACATTGTGTTCAGTCGCGGCGAATAAATCGTAATAGCATTAAGGATTCTAAAGCGATGATCTGCATCTCCGAACTCCATCAACAGTGATAAGTGCACTCGTGATAAGTAATTCCTGAACACACACACACACACACACACACACACACACACACACACACACACACACACATACCCTGCATTCGAACTCAGCCTCTATAGGTGTACTGGGTGGGGGGGAAATGAACAATACCAGGCGATTCGAAGCTTTCTCCACCTCACACTCTGGTCAGAAATTATGCATCACGAGTGTACAAGTGTTAGTAACAATTCGTACAGGTTGTAATGGGTAGAGGAATTAATTATCTCCATTGTATCTCCATTGTATATCCTGTCATCATTTTCCAAAAGAACAAATCCATGGGAAGTAGTTGCAATCTTTAAGGGGGAAGTACAGTGTTGGCAAATCTGGAACAACTGATCCCTCCAAACTATTCCAAGCAACAGGACGCCTTTATTTTTGTCCATCTGGTCCTGTTTCCTGGCATAGTTTGGAGGAATCAAGGCACTCCAATGTACATTACCACAAGTATACTCTCCCCTTAAAAGAGGAGTGACATGAGTGATTTTCAATATTTCCTACAACAATGTATTAAAGTCGTGACATTTGTATCACAATGTCTGCATAGTGGTTATAAAATGTTGTACAGCTACGGACTGAAACGAGCCTAAAATTCAGCATAATTATAGGGTAGGAAACGCTACATTACTTAACGATTCATCCTACCATCCATATATCTAAATTAAGAGACTCTGTTTGTCTGTCGGGCTATACAAATTGTCATGTGACCACCTACAGCGCCAGGAATTCACACACGGAAAGTTTTTAGCTAGGGAGGAACTAAGATCTTTCCAAGTGAGATTGTGAGAGAAAGAAACACCAAGGATGTTGATAGAAAAAAGAAATATTAACATGTGTGTCGATAAAGAAGAGTGAGTTGGGAGACGACGAAACAGGCTTGCGATGCATTGAGAGTCACAGGGTTTTCTCTGCTGCCTCACTTGCTTGAAGAAGAGGGAAAAGTCAGAAGTCAGTCTGGTGGTGTGCTACAAGCCTACAACATCATCACGTAATGTAAAGAGAAAGAAGTTGCAGGTATGATGGACAGTGGTGAAACTAAGTAAGGTATTGCAGAGTGGAATATATATAGGGATGTTTGTTTGGGTTACGAGAAGTCATTTGTATATATAGATATTAACCTATACTATAACCCTGTTCAAAACTTTTGTTCCTTTTGGCCTCTTATGCTTAGATAGATAGAAATAGATAGATAGATAGATAGAACGATAGTTAGATAGATAGATATATAAATAGAGATAGTTAGATAGATAGAAATAGCTAGATAGAAATAGCGATAGATAGACAGATAGAAATAGCTAGATAGACAGAGGATATAGTGGAACCCACATTTTGAACAGACTATAGTGGAATTACAGGCATATGAATAGACAGGGAAACAACTAAAGCGAATATCATTGATGCAAAGACAAAACAAAATTAGGAGATTAGTAGAACAAGGGAATAAATATCACTGTTGATAGTCATAGAGGACTGAAAGTAGTGCAGAGTGGAATTACAGGCACATGAATAGACAGAACTAAAGCGAATATCATTGATGAAAAGAAGAAAAAGAGATTGGTAGAACAAGGAAATAAATATCACTGTTGATAGCCACTGAGGAAGAGCAGTGACTGTCTATACAACAAACAGCAGCTGTAGACCGACCAGATATGAAATCAGAGGAAAGGATTGGAAGTATACGAGAATTGTTTGGAAATTTAACTTAGTTTGAAGTTCTATCAGAGGCATTAGTAACAGTAATTGTTTCCCAGAAGTTCCAAATGGAGGATAACTAACTATGAGTCAGAAAGGAAGGAAGGATAAAATAACATAAGTAGAATAATAATGCCTCTGACGGAAACCATATTGGTGATCAGAAAGAAGATTGGTGACGGGTAAGATGCTTTAACATTTTGAGGTTAATTAAGAATAGATTTGAAGACATTAGACAATTGATTGATTGATGGATATTAGGCGCCGCAACATCGAGGTCCCATAGCGACAGAAAAAGGTGATAAGAGAGGTGTGACAGCAAGCAGGAAGGAAATAAAAAGAAAAGAGGGACAGTTGAAGAAATGAAAGCTAAGTATTGCTCACATTACTACAGGCAATACCCCCCTACGGGAAGACAGTAGACAGCCAACAGATCAGAGAAATAGGGCCAAATTTTAGGGTTTAGAGTAGACAGCCAATAGATCAGAGAAATAGGGCCAAATTTTAGGGTTTAGAGTAGACAGCCAACAGATCAGAGAAATGAGGCCAAATTTTAGGTAAGGTTTAGGAGCAGTCATCCTTCTTTGGTGTACCGTAGTGGGTCGGACCAGAGCAAACTTCCAGGGCAGAGGGGAAAAATATTAGATGACAAAGGCAGAAATGTTTGCCTTGAGAGAAAGTCAACGTGGAAGCAAAGTTCTTTAACTCCTGCAGTTCGGGGGTCCGGGATTTCCTGCTCTTTCACAAGCTTCCGGGGATTACGAGTCCCCACCTTTACCAATTTTCGAGAGATTTTTTGGGCAAGGTGCCAGAACGGAAGGGAGGAAGGAGATGGAATAGGAAGGAAAGATTATACATACATACACATACACACACACACACAAAACACATACACAGAACGGAAGGGAGGAAGGAGATGGAATAGGAAGGAAAGATTATACACACATACATACACACATACACATACAAAGAACGGAAGGGAGGGAGGAGATGGAATAGGAAGGAAAGATTATACATACATACATACACACCCACACACACACACACACACACACATATACACAACGGAAGGGAGGAAGGAGGTGGAATAGGAATTATCACACATACACACAATATTATTATTATTATTATTATTATTATTATTTATTATTATTATTATTATTGTTAAGGAACAGATTTTGTCACGACACGATTCCAGGCAACAATATCCACGACACATAAATCATTAGTGTTATGGGGGGTGCGGGAGTAGGGGACAGGCTTGGGGGGTGCGGGAGTAGGGGGACAGGCTTAGGGGGGTGCGGGAATAGGGGACAGGCTTGGGGGGTGCGGTAATAGGGGGACAGGCTTGGAGGGGGGGGTTAGGGGGTGCGGGAATGGAAAGAAAAAATCAATAGTATATACCGAAGGGTGATGAGAGATTAAAAATAAAATAGTTTAATTTCCAAGGTGATGGGGAATATAGATAGGGAACTTTAAGGTGGTATATAGTTCTTTTATGTTAAATTGGAGTACCCTGATTACTCCAAAGTATGCCAGGAAACAGGACCAGAAGAGCAAAAATAATGGTGTTCTGTTGCTTGGAATAGTTTGGAGGATTCAGTTGCTCCAGATTTACCAACACAAATTTCACCCCTAACTAGCGCTAGGCTCTAGGAACTTGAAGATAAAAAAATACGGTGTTGGTAAATCCGGAGCAACTGCTTCCTCCAAACTATTCCAAGCAACAGGACACCATCATTAATTTTGTTCCTCTGGCTCTGTTTCCTGGCACAGTTTGGAGGAATCAAGGCACTCCAATGTAACAAAAGTATACTCTGCCATTAAAGCTGCCAAAATGGACAGTTCTGAGAAATCTAAGTGAGGTATACATAGAGCAGTTAGGGTTCTCCAAACTTTTTTTTCAGTCGTTCGTGACCCATGCAGTTTTTACTATGACATCATTCTCGCCACCCAAACAGAAAGATCCTTTACAAATGACCAGAATTATCAACCTAAGAAAATACAAGGCCAAAAACTGAAATGAAATAATTATGATTAAAAGGCATTTTAACCATAATTATTAACAAAATTATAAACACTACCTCACCTACCCCTCCTCTCTCTCTCTCTCTCTCTCTCTCTCAAGAAGCCTAATATTTTTTGTGCAAATATTTTGTTTTATGTGACAATTAAATATATGAATATTCGAGTATAAAAATATGTTAGGTGGATTCATGTATGAACTTCATATATTTTATTTTATAGTCACAAACATTAATATTTTTTTTTATTCGTGTATTTATTTTTTCAGTTGGTACAAACCCTTGATGTCACAAGGATGTAGGATATACGAATTCCTGAGGCCGACTGTACCTGTGTACATATTCGAGTCCACATGTCCACCCCACATACCGAAAATAGCTAAATACCCATCACCCACACAGTATCACCACTTCTCCCTGAAGATGTCCAATGTACTGGAAGAAACGTCGACCTCCACCAACAACTCATCGTTTGCCTCACTTATCCATCACCTAAGTGAAGACCTAAGAAAAATTGTAAGAACAATTGAAAGCATATATAATGAACTCTTAAATGCAGAACAAGCCATTTCTTTCAACCTCGTTTGTTTAAAAGAGAATATATATATATATACAGAGAGAGAGAGAGAGAGAGAGAGAGAGAGAGAGAGAGAGAGAGAGAGAGCACTTGTTATGACAAGGGCTGCCGTGGTATTGAATATCGAATGTCTATTAACATGCTCGTCTGAGAAAGCTGTCGCCCAGCATATCTCGGCCTAGACGGGCTTATTCCGACTGTCCACCGGAAGGACATCACAGAAATCACGTCAGCAACTCAAGATAACGATTCGGGAAAAGGAAACCAGGTGTGACGCCCTGACCAGGTCCACAGGTCCAGATAACCATACACATATCTAGTGGAGTAAATCCCAAGGGACCAACTCCACTGTCCAGGGAAGAAGGACCCAATAACCCCTCTGCTATGCCCTTCACAACAACACCACATGCGGTCTCATACCTCCAATGAACACACTCCACCACCTGCCCCCTACATCGTCGTCAACTCACAACATACAAGATGCCAGACCATATACCAAGATGGTGTGAGTGACGGTGTAGCTGTTCTCCCCCTGATAGTGACGTGTATAAATAAGGTGTGGACATCTAGTGGGACAGAAGAGAAGCTACGGTACCAACAACATCACCACGAAGCTCCACTGTCTCATCTGGTGCGACACACAGGGGAATATTCGGAAGGGGAACTACCAAACACAACTGGATACAACATACCTATATTACTAAAAGATCTCAGTTAAAGTTCATGTCCATGAGTTATTTTGCGTATACGATAATTTGTCAGGATAAAGGGAGAGGGTAAAAATAACACAGGGTAATAAATACTGTTGTTGGGTGTTTGAGATTTAGGCCCGTAGTTTTAAAAAAATTGAGGGCCCTTACTGGAGCTCTATGAACCTTCCAAATAATCCAGGCCACAGAACCCTACAGTATTTCTAATAGGGAATCTGTTGGCTGGAGTAGTTTGGAGAATTCATAGAGCTCCAGTAAGGGCCCTCAAATATTTTTAAACTACGGGCCTTAGTTCAATAGTGAGTTACATGTGAGTGAGTGAGTGAGTGAGTGAGTGGTTAGTGTCTCTTGTTACCTTTCCCTTGTAATACGAACTCCTGTATAAAGAGACAACATGAAGATTTTAAGAGGATAGTATAGTGTTGGTAAATATGGAGCAACTGATTCCTCCAAACAATTCCAAGCAACAGAACACCATTCTGTTTGTTCATCTGGTTCTGTTTCTTGGCAATTTTGGTGGAATCAAGGCACTCCAATGTACCAAAAGTATACTCTCCCCTTAAAAGTACAGTAAAAATGGGGTTGCCTAATATGACATTCAGTTCAGTTCAGTAGATAGGTGAGGAGTTTTGCCTTTTATATTTCACAGGATAGTATACGTTACCCCATGTAAATACATTGACAATAATTGCATTGTTCAAACACATTATTCATTAGGCTCGAGTTTTGGACAATAAGAAATAAACACCAATAGGAACAGACCACATAAAGTTAGTTATATTTCGAAATAAACAAAATGTGTCCTGTAGGGTTTTCATTGGCTGTCGATAAACACACGTCATTATAGTGGCTAATAGATACTATACTCTGTTCAAAAATTGTGTTCCTTTTGGCCTCTTATGCTTAGATAGATATAGATAGTTAAATAGATAGATAGATAGATAGAAATAGATAGATATAGATAGTTAGATAGATATAGAAATAGATAGATATAGATAGTTAGATAGATAGATAGAAATAGGTAGATAGATAGATAGAAATAGATAGATAGAAATAGATATATAGTTAGATAGATAGATAGATAGATAAAAATAGATAGATAGATAGATAGATAGAAATAGATAGATAGAAATAGCGATAGATAGACATATAGAAATAGCTAGATAGATAGAGGCTAGTGGAACACAAATTTTGAACAGACTATAACATGATGTGCTAAAAACATGCTGTACTCATCTGATGCCTATATATCACTCTGTATTCTGGGAGAGTTTTCCAGGAATCAGTAAAGCAAAAGTTTGACCAAAGCAGGATATAGTACCCCCTTTATCATACCAGGTCTTGTCAGCTTTTGTAATGGCAGTATTTTCAATGTAGTCTATACTGTGTTGCACTTTATAAATGTTCCTAATACACCTGCATGTATATAGATTCTGTACGTAATCTCTGCATATATCTATTAATTAACGTACTTTAAGGGGATGGTCTACTTTTGGTACATTGGAGTGCCTTGATTCCTCCAAAGTTTGCTAGGAAACAAGACCAGATGAACACTAATAATGGTGCCCTGTTGCTTGGAATAGTTTGTAGGAATTAGTTACTCCAGATTTACCAACACTGTACTTCCTCCTCAAACAATGGATGAGTCGGTGTTGTATGTTTATGTGTATGAACTGTGTGTGTATTATATGTGAGTGTATTAAATTTTGTGAGTAGGACTACGTGTGTACTCACCAACATCTTTGTTCTTATTAGTTTCATGTAAATCTGCAACGTTATTATTTGTTGCACTTGCTTGTGCTGGAAACTTGTTTTTGATGAAAAGTAAATGAAAAGCTTTCTTAATTTTGTTTTCAAGAGTACAGTGGATACAAAAAGCATCGGTGCGTAGGGGACCGAAGTCTTCCAAGAATATTCACACAAGTTTTATTTTTGTGAGAAGGTAAGTATGGCTGGCTATCAGTATCAGGCTTGAACCACGGGGCCAGTGTTTCAGAACATAGTTACAAATCCCTACCAAATACTTGTCCAACAGCAGTATCAAACTTCACTGAGGTATAATGGAAACCTCTCAATTAGCACGTCAAGGTATTGTCGCTGTACAAGAAGTGGGTCGCCAGCGTTTGTGATATCTTTAAGGGTGTGTGGGAGTAGGGGACAGGCTTGGGGGGGACTGGGGGGGTGCGGGAAGTAGGGGGACAGGATTGGGGTGGGTAGAAAGCCTGTCCCCCTAATCCCGCACCCCCCAAAAAACCCTCAAGCCTGTTGTTCCCCTACTCCTGCATCCCCCAAGAACCCCCCAAGCCTGTCCCCCCTATTCCCACACCCCCTTAAACCTTGGGTACAGGCATCCACTACAACACAGCAGGCAGCTAAGTGGATATGGCGACACACAGACAACATTGGGCCACGCTACCCACTGTCTGTTTCCTATAATTCATAACCAACTTCATGGTGAAACAGTATTTATATCAACAAGACTTAGTAATATGCTAAATGTTAACAAAAGGATACCACCAGCACTTGACGTTAATATGACGCCTCAAGTACAGTCGGCGGCAAAAGTCGTGTCGCCTCACCTGCTTCACCGAGACAGACAGGCAGTGTTCATGGACTCGAGAAATACACACGTTTTCTACACCTAATAATCTCGAGTTTATGAACATCACGTGCCTCGGTGAAGCAAGTGGTGAGGCGACAAGACATTTACCGCCGACTGTACCATGGCTACCAATGCCACTTATTCCTATATCTTTATAAGTGACATTGATGGCTACTCTATTATAACATGTGATACTCAGACACAGTTTTCAATTCGTTCTGTTATCCAAAATGTTTCACGCATAAAGTGCACCGATACCAACTATATCAACTGTAACTTGAAGATGATAATATTCTGTGTTTCTGTGTAAGCTATAAGTATTATGATACACCCGTAGTTTTAAAAAAATTGAGGGCCCTTACTGGAGCTCTATGAACCCTCCAAATAATCCAGGCCACAGAACGCTTCAGTGTTTCGAATAGGGAATCTGTTGCCTGGAGTAGCTTGGAGAATTCATAGAGCTCCAGTAAGGGCCCTCAAATGTTTTAAAACTACGTCGTGTGTATGTCTGATAAGAAAAGCAAATGCTGTATGTTTGTGTTCGTTACACTTTGTAGGAATTCAGTGATAAAAAAAACCTGAACTAGCGGTACCCATAAAATAGAGGGAGATAAATGGTAAGACATATATTCAACGGCCGCTTCCCTCGTCGCCTCAAATTCCTCCACAAAGAGTCTATTCACGGCGGCCCCGACTAATTCCTGGCAATTTAGGGGACATGATGGCTCCTAAATCCTCTCTCTCTCTCTCTCTCTCTCTCTCTCTGTCTGTCTCTCTCTCTCTCTCTGTGTGTGTGTGTGTCTCTCTCTCTCTCCTCAGATCCACACTGTCTCCCTTCCCTCAGCCATGATTTCTCTCCCCTTGGCTTAAATCCTGGGCTTCACTCTGAGGGCCGTGGATACAGTCCCGGTATCTCCCCTCACTTTGCCTCGCCAGTCTTGCCTTCATAGTCGTTTACGGAGCCTCAGTTTTATATCTGCTGCTACCTTTAGACTACTGCCAGGCTTGTATGTATACCTATTATATCTATACAAACCTATACATTATACACTAAAGCATACTCGGTGCATGGTGTGAGTAATTTACCCAAATAAATTTAATTCTACAGTCGAGATTCAAAAATTTCCTTAGGATGGAAGATATTATAAAGTATATTACATTAGGTATTATATTTACCTTACGAAATCAACGTGCAGTGTTAACGGTAATATTACTGTCTTATATATATATATATATATATATATATATTCCAGGACGGACATAGGAATAAGTGAACATTGCCCTTACATAAAAAAAAAAAAAAAAATTACAATCGTTCACTTTGACATCCATCAGACGTCATTGTACAGACTTATAATTATATGAGTTACAACATCAGCATTCCATTGAACACACGACACGACATTACCCATATATACCGGTATCTATGCAGTGTTGCCAGATCTGCTTGACAAAATTACCCTCACTTCAACATCAGAATTTCCCTTTTCACCTCAATTATTGTTCCCTGTTTACTAATGAACACTGATGGTTTTTATGGTATTATTTTCATCTGGTAGAAATTTCCCTGTTTACTCTTGAACGAACAGATGTATATTATCTCCCTGTGTGTGTGGACTTCAAAATTCCCTAAAACAAAGACATTTCCCTGCACCTGACCACAACACTGTATAATAATCTATTCTTTACATCTAATTTAATTCGTGGATAGCATTCGGTTGCTGTTCTTATTGACTACAGTATGTAAAGTTGTAACAGTTAACGAGTTGTAACAGTTAACAGATTTTAATTAATCATATTCTGGCAAGCCAAAAATAATCTGTTACTGAATATATTACCTGTTGAAATTTCTATGATTTAACTTTTTGCGCCAAACATGTCTACCTTATTATTATTATTATTTTTAGTGCTATCGAAAATGTATTTAGGCCAACCTGAGAATCTTACACCTGTAGTTTAAAAAAATTTGAGGGCCCTTACTGGAGCTCTATGAATTCTCCAAACTACTCCAGGCAACAGATTCCCTATTCGAAACACTGAAGCGTTTTGTGGCCTGGATTATTTGGAGGGTTCATAGAGCTCCAGTAAGGGCCCTCTATTTTTTTTTTAAACTACGGGTGTTACCACTGGGCTCTGAAACTCCGGGTGCATAACGACACTGTCCTTGAGTGAGTTGGATTGAAAGTATTGCTGAAAGTCTCGTGTGTGTGTGTGTGTGTGTGTGTGGTCACCTTTAAGCACACTTCACATTCATACATCTAGCTGCACACACACGGCATGCATAGTTCTCTGTGTGTGTGTGTATATATATATATATATATATATATATATATATATATATATATATATATATATATATATATATATATATATATATATATATATATATATATATATATATATATGTGTGTGTAATTTTAGCTGGGTCGGTTTACGTGCTGGACTCGTGGTCTCTAGTTTACACCCGTAGTTTTAAAACATTTGAGGGCCCTTACTGGAGCTCTATGAACCCTCCAAATAATCCAGGCCACAAAAAAACGTTCAGTGTTTCGAATAGGGAATCTGTTGCCTGGAGTAGTTTGGAGAATTCATAGAGCTCCAGTAAGGGCCCTCAATTTTTTTTAAACTACGGGTTATTTTTCTTAGGTATTATATTATTTCTATCTTTCTAACTGACTGATGACAACATGTGCAAGAGTCGTGAGTACTGTACCGAAGGATGTGGCAATACCCTGTTAAATAGTGTGTGGGAGTGGGGAACAGGCTGGGGGTGGGGTGGGGTTGGGGGAGTAGGGGACAGGCTTGGGGGGGGGGGAGTAGGGGACAGGCTTGGAGGGGGGGATGCAGGAGTAAGGGGACAGGCTTGGGGAGGTTTTGGGGGGTTAGGGGGATGCATGCAGGAATAGGGTGACAGGCTTTCTACCCACCCCATGCCTGTTCCCCTATTCCCGTCACCCCTCAAACTCCCCCCAAGCCTGCCCCCCTACTACCACACCCCCTGTTAAATAGTGTGGCCCTCAAATATATGAATTATAATGGTGTGGTTCAGACTTAACATCAACACTGCACTCTGACCTCCATAAGACCACGTTTGTCTGTCTGCAGCTGGCCGGGGTCTGGCTGTATATACATTACCACATAAACGCCACGCTTCCACACACACTCATGCAGTGTTGCCAGATCTGCTTGACGAAATTTCCCTCACTTCAACATCAGAATTTCCCTCACTTCAACATCAGAATTTCCCTTTTCACCTCAATGATTCCCTGTTTACTCATGAACACTGATGGTCTTTTTGGTATTATTTTCATCGGGTAGAAATTTCCCTGTTTACTCTTGAACGAACTGTGTGTATATTATTTCCCTGTGTGTGTGTGGACTTCAAAATTCCCTAAACCAGAGACATTTCCCTGCAGCTGGCAACACTGCACTCATGCCAAGTTAAGGAGAACACTTGGTGTTGATAAATTTGGAGCAACTGAATCCTCCAAACTATTCCAAGCAACAACAGAACACCATTATTATTTTTGCCCTCCTGGTCCTGTTTCCTGGCATATATACTTTGGAGGAATCAAGGCACTCCAATGTAACACAAGCGAATTACCACCTTATTGTGTTGTGTTGTTCTGTGTTATATTTTTCGGTAAATGTTAAATATTTATATCATCTTGTTGGTAAAAGAAGAAAACTTACTATTAAGGGTGTGTGTGGAATAAGGGACAGGCTTGGGGGGGGATTGGGGGGTGCGGGAATAAGGGGACAGGCATGGGGTGGGTAGAAAGCCTGTCCCCCTACTCCTGCACCTCTTCAGTCCCCCCCCCAAGCCTGTCCCCTACTCCCACACCCCCTTAATATTTTCCAGAAAGTAAGATAATATTTTTTTTTTTTTTTTTTGTAAATCGATATCATAAAAAAATCCAGCTACATAATTTATTTGGTGAAAAAGAAAATTTACTATTATTATATTCCAAAAAGTAAGGTAATCAATTGGGAAACTTTTATTTTTTATCGATCGGTCGGTGTCAGAAAAAAATCCAGCTACAGTGACAGCTAAACTAACTTATAATTGGTAAATAAATTTTCCTAAGTATCCTCATTTCAAACATGTTCGACTTTTACCCAATTGTTTTTCAAGGTAGAATTGGTAAATAATTATACTAAATTATACTAAATATTATCTTTTTAAACATGTTCAACTGCTTTTTTTTTTTTTTCAAAGTATAAATAAGTACCGTATCTTAAATATTTTCATCATAAACATGTTCGACTTTTACCCAATAGTTTTTGAGGGTATGTTATTAAGGTTGTTATATGAACCAGTAAAGCACTAAAAGAAGTACAGTTGGACACATGAATGGGTGGTACAGCCCAGGTGAAAGATGGTAAATTTCTCCCAATATCAAGTTCCTTAGTGCCAAATAGGAGACACCATCAGCGGCAGAAGTCAGTATTGAGGATGGTAATAAAACGAAAGTACCTGATAATAGACACTGGTTACTCAAATGGGACAAATATCTTTCACCTGGGCTGTACCACCCATTCATGTGTCCAACTGTACCATAACCTTACAACACCCTGAGGCAATCACACGTCTAGTATAAAACTGTTCCCTCCCTCCATATCGACCGACTTAGGACAAACCAGGAACTCTTTTATAAGATCTTTTTTTATGAGTGGCAATCCACTAGTAAAACAGAAAAAGGAAACGAGGAAATAAAAGGGGATTGGAGATGAAAATGTGGGCACGTAGGAAAAGGAGGTGGTTGCCTAGACCGATGAAACGAAAGCACATTATAAAGGAGGCAGAAAAGAGGCAGAAAAGAGATGTGGAAACATAATAGACGAAAAGGAGAAACCACAGAATGAAAGAGAGAGAGAGAGAGAGAGAGAGAGAGAGAGAGAGAGAGAGAGGAGAGAGAGTTACAAGGAGTTACAAGGAAAAGAAGTACCCTAGAAGACCTTACGATCCATACAAAGAGGGTACCTGTGGGTTTAGTTGTGCAAGTATGTGACCGTCCTCGAATGTGTCATGTGAAACCATCAAGGAACACTCACACAACGGCTTAAACACCTAGACGGTGATTTAAGACTTTGTCTAATCTGGACTTGAACTGATCCACAGAGTTGCTGTTGACTACATCAGCAGGAAGCGCGTTCCAAGTACCGCAGATGCTGTATGTAAAGAATTTACCACACCGATCACGGTTGTATCGCTTCAGTTCAAGTTTGTAGCCATGATTCCTGGTTGTTCCCTCACTGAGTTGGAAAATGTCCCTGTAGTCTACATAGTCAAAGCCTCGTAGTATTTTAAACACTTCGATAAGCTGACCACGCAGTCTCCGAGTTTCCAAAGAGAACAGGTTGAGTTCTACCAACCGATCTTCATAGCTCTTGTGTCTAAGGGAGGGTATAAGTTTGGTTGCCCTGGCTTGCACTCGTTCCAATCTCGCGATATCCTTTCGGTAAGAGGGACTCCAAAATTGGACTGCATACTCCAGGTGCGGTCGGACAAGGGAATTGTACAGACAAAGTACTATCTCCTTGTTCCGGTATCCAAACTGTCGCTTTATGTACCCTAACATCCTTTGGGCTTTCTTCTCTGCCTCAATACACTGCTTTGAGAACTTGAGGTCGCTAGTGATAGTTACACCCAAGTCTTTCTCAGTATCAGTGCTTCCGAGAGCATTTGCCCTTAAGGGTATACTCTGTTCGGGGGTTTCTGTGGCCTATATGCATAACTTTGCATTTGTTCACGTTAAATGGCATTTGCCACGTGTCAGACCACTCCCCGATCTTCCTAAGATCTTCTTGTAAGCGGGTAGTATTTCCTTCTTTCGCGACATTCATACCAAGCTTAGTATCATCGGCGAATTTGGAAATCTTGGCAACCATGTCCCCATCCATATCATTAACATAGATGATAAACAGTAGTGATCCCAGAACAGAACCTTGGGGAACACCGCTAGTAACGGGAACCCACTCTGAAGCCTGTCCATTCACTACTACCCGCTGCCGTCTGTCACTTAGCCAGTTCTCTATCCAATTTGCCACATTTCCGTCTATGCCCAGTGCACGCACTTTCCGAAGGAGGCGGCGGTGGGGTACCTTATCAAAGGCTTTCTGAAAGTCTAAGTAGACAACATCGACCGCTTTATCCTGATCATGCTCACTGAAAACAAAATGGAAGAATTCCACCAGATTTGTGAGGCATGACTGGTGCTGCCGGAACCCATGCTGGGAACTCCTCAGTAGCAAATTTGATTCTAAGTGTTGCGTTATTTTGTCCACCATGATGCTTTCCATGAGTTTACAGACTATCGAGGTTAAACTGATGGGTATGTAGTTTGAGAGAGAGAGAGAGAGAGAGAGAGAGAGAGAGAGAGAGAGAGAGAGAGAGAGAGAGAGAGAGAGAGAGAGAGAGAGAGAGAAATAGGAATAACAAACAGAGAGTAGAAGGACAGAGTGGAAGAGGCGGTATATATAGGCTATAAAGCTTTGAAAACGGGAGACAGGATATCGCCGATAATAAAGAATATGGAATTGAAGAAGTAACAGGGATCAAAGAGAGAGGAGAGAGAGAGAGAGAGAGAGAGAGAGAGAGAGAGAGAGAGAGGAGAGAGGAGAGAGAGAGAGGAGAGGGGACGAGGAAAAGCGAAGGTGAAAAAATTATAAATGAGGAAAACTAAATGTGGTGATTATTGTCTGGCAATGAAATAGACAGACAACAAGAACATGAAGGAAAAGCCTTCAAAAGCTCCGGCTCTTAATGATTCAAGTGAAATAATAAAATATCCATATGTAAAGGTCTCAAAAATATTAATTATGTTTTATCTGGATTTGGTATTCATATGGTTATATTGAAATTTTAAAATGAACCCTTTTTATTGAGGGTGAACCCCTCGGTTGAACCCCGTCTCGGTTGAACCCCTTTTAAGAAGTGGTCGCCCCAAGAGAAGAAAAAATGATAATAATAATAATAAATGATTCAATGTCGGTAAAAGAAAATGGATGGGAGGAAGAGAGTGAGTGAGTGAGTGAGTTAGTTGAACCCCTTTTAAGAAGTGGTCGCCCCAAGAAGAAGTGGTCGCCCCAAGAACAATAATTACGATAAAACCTAGAGCTCTCGGCTTAGGAGCTAAAAATAGCAGTGTGGAAGGTGGAATGTACAGTCGCGGCATACAATCCTTGACCAAGTTGTGATACATAGCCGTAACCAACACAAGAGAGTCTGAAAACTCTATATATTTACACCTACACTATGATCACTACACTACGAATCCACGTGTCCACTGTTTGAATCAGTGTGCCTCGCCTGTCCCTCACAGACTGGTTAGGTACAGCCATGGCTGATTAGTGCTTGACCAGGGTCCAAGGAGTGTTGGAGAGTAACTGAACAGAGTTCGAAAAAGTGAGTTCTAAACCACTCTCAACGTTGAGAATGGTTTGGGAAAATTCACTTGTTCGAACTCTGTTCAGTTGCTCACCAACACTCCTTGTATACCCTGGCGTCTAAATATTCTCAGGAACAGAGGGAAGCTGTCAAACTCTTACGTGAGTTACCCCTATATGGATGATTATCATTTTATGACCGCGTGAGAACATTAGTTTGACTTGTGTAAATAATAATAAAATTGACAATTAAAGCAAGCCAACAAACAAAATAATACACACACCAACATCAGGCAACGACCAGCTAGAATATCCTGAAGTCGCTTTGGGTTACTAAGATACAGTACTTGCTTCTGAAAATGTGGCAATCTCTATCTATACCTATGAGCGGCGGGAGGAGGAGAGAGGAATATGAACAAGGTGATGGATAGATAGAGTGGGTGGGACGGTAAATATTAAATGAAATAAAAAGGAGAGGAAGGAAGGACTGTTGAAGAATTTATTGAAAGGATGTCGCTGGGGCCGAAGGGGACAATGTCATTAAAATACTGCCCAGCCCACATCACCACAGGCACGAGAGAGAGAGAGAGAGAGAGAGAGAGAGAGAGAGAGGAGAGAGAGAGAGAGAGAGAGAGAGAGAGAGAGATTGATTGATGGCTATTAGGCACCTCAACATCGAGAGAGAGTGAGAGAATAGACAAACAGAACAACAGAGAGGAGAGAGAGAGAACAACAGAGAGAGAGAGAGAGACAGACCAGACAGACAGACAGACAAACAGAACAACAGAGAGAGAGAGAGAACAACAGAGAGAGAGAGAGAGAGAGAGGAGAGAGAGAGAGAGAGAGAGAGAGAGAGAGAGAGAGAGAGAGAGAGAGACTACATATGTTCCATGTTCCTAATCAAACTGAATCTAGCCAGTATGTGGTTATTTTATGAGGCTAAGTGATCTGTGTCGAGATATTTCCATGAGAAACAAAAACAATGGACCAAGACTACTTTAAGAAGTCTTAACTGAAGTCTTATATATCAAATAAACCTTTATAAAGTAATGATTATTGTCGTAAGTATACTGTAATTTGGGATTATTTTCTCCTCAGGACCAGCCGTCTGCCCCTCGCCAACATTACACTCCTTCTTAGTAAGAGTTGACGAGTAAGAAGGAACGACCAGAAGCCAAATGGATGCGATAGTCATCATCAGGGAACTGACCATTAATCAAATGAAGCCACGCAACTTTATCATTATTATAGTTAAGCACACAAGGAAATTAAACTCTCACTGACTCAGGCCCGTAGGTTTAAAACATTTGAGGGCCCTTACTGGAGCTCTATGAATTCTCCAAACTAATCCAGGCCACAGAACCCTTCAGTATTTCGAATAGGGAGTCTGTTGCCTGGAGTAGTTTGGAGGATTCATAGAGCTCCAGTAAGGGCCCTCATTTTTTTTAAAACTACGGGTGTAAGACTCGGAAAATTTAAGACTCGTGCTAATCGCTGGCTCTGTCAGTTAGATTAGTTTTTTTTTTTAAATCTAACTTTCCGTGATCGTGGTCGCAGTCTGGGGTCTTCTGGATCTATGAATAATTTTGTTCTCTCCCAGCCTTGTTCACTGATCATTACTAATAATAATAATAATAATGTTAGTGATGAGGAGGCAAGCAAGGGGCTGACTGGCTGGCTGGTACAAGGGGAAGGAGCAGTATTCAATAACAGTAGTATTGTGTGTCCCAACCAGGTGTTTCCATTGGTGGCTATTTCAGACACACGTGTATTCACAATGTGCCGTCCACCACCACAACAAGAAAATGAACTAAACCAATAGGAATTATGAAAAGTATTGAATTTTAAAAAGTATTGAATTTTTAAACGTATTGAATTTTTAAAAGTATTGAATTTTTTAAAAGTATTGAATTTTTAAAAAGTATTGAATTTTAAAAGTATTGAATTTTAAAAAGTATTGAATTTTAAAAAGTATTGAATTTTAAAAAGTATTGAATTTTTAAAAAGTATTGAATTTTTAAAAGTATTGAATTTTAAAAAGTATTGAATTTTTAAAATTATTGAATTTTAAAAGTATTGAATTTTAAAAAAAAGTATTGAATTTTAAAAAGTATTGAATTTTTAAAAGTATTGAATTTTTAAAAGTATTGAATTTTTTTAAGTATTGAATTTAGGCAAAAAGTCGATCTAACTTATTTACTTTAAAACATTTGAGGTCCCTTACTGGAGCTCCATGAACCCTCCAAATAATCCAGGCCACAAAAAGCTTCAGTGTTTCGAATAGGGAACCTGTTACCTTGGAGTAGTTTGGAGAATTCATAGAGCTCCAGTAAGGGCCCTCAATTTTTTTAAAACTACGGGTGTAAAATCCTCATTACAAGGAGAGAAGAGGAATATTTTCAGAAGGACAAACCGAGACCATATAATATTAGGGATAACTTCTGTAACCTCGGTCATGTTCATTATCTGGTCCATATCACCTCGTTACTCTGGGGAGAAGAGGTGGTATGATGTCCACTCCTCATTATTAACACCCCTGTGGTTGGGGGGTCTCGGCATTGTATTCATTTTCCAACTCCAAACAATATATAATGCAGTTGGAGTGTTATTTTCATTGATGGTCAAAATATCAGGAGGATCAGATCGTGGCCTTCAAAATCTAAACAAAGTTCAGTGCAAATAGACGGAGGCATCGCTCTTCATTATCAGGAATGTCCTTCACTTCATCCTTAAGGGTGAGAGTATACATTTTGGTACATTGGAGCGCCTTGATTCCACCAAAGTATGCCAGGAAACAGAACCAGAGGAACAAAAATAATGGTGGCCTGTTGTTTTCGAGTAGTTTGGAGGAATCATTATCTACAAAAATGCCTAAACTATACCCTCCCCTTAAAATGTTGACTCGAACGCCTATGAATACAACATGTTGCTTGAGTCCTATGAAGGGAAGGACATGTATGTGAGATAATGTAATGTGATGTGATGCCTCCATCTATACTGTATGTAACAATATCAATAACAATATACTGTATGTAACAATATCAGGCCCATAAATGTTCGTGTATACAGTCTTTCAGCAACATAAATATTGCAAAGATATACATAATAGAGAGAGACAGACAGAGACAGAGACAGAGACAGAGACAGAGAGAGACAGAGGACAGAGACAGAGACAGAGGACAGAGACAGAGACAGAGACAGAGACAGAGACAGAGACAGAGACAGAGACAGAGACAGAGACAGAGACAGAGACAGAGAGACGAGAGAGGAGAGAGAGAGAGAGAGAGAGAGAGAGGAGAGAGAGAGAGAGATGAGAGAGAGAGAGAGAGAGAGAGAGAGAGAGAGAGAGAGAGAGAGAGAGAGAGAGAGAGAGAGAGAGAGAGAGAGAGAGAGAGAGAGAGACAGAGACAGAGACAGAGACAGACACACACAGACAGACACACACATACAGACAGACAGATCGACGTGTGGCAGCAATAATAAAAAAATCCATAAGAGTAGATATTATTGGAATTTGTGGATATGACAGTATTGCTAAATACCCTAGAATTTTTCACTATAAATCATTCATCGAAACAACCCGCGTGATGTTTTATTTATCTGAAAACGGAAGCCAATTGATTAAAAAACAATATTGTGA
>JAWZYT010002835.1:5000-50623 GCA_034508575.1 Petrolisthes manimaculis | reverse complement strand
TTTCTACATGCCCCCATCTTTATACCCTTTCAGACTGAGGAGGAACAGAAGGAGAATGATGAGCCAGGTTGGAGGAGGTGGTCGTGCCGGTGTGATGGTGGCTGGTGGTGATCTGAGTCTGGGTGGTGACGTGGGGTGTGACGCTGCGTTGTGCTGTGTACCGGACTGGTGGTGTGGGGTGTGGTACATGAGTTGTGTTCGGCCACCGCTCCTGCTGCCCTCTGTGTTCAACGCTGTGAGTATCTATATAGATGTATGTGTGTGTGTGTTGTTGTGAGTGTGTGTTTTGAGTATCTGTCTGTGTGTTCAACGCTGCATGTGAGTATCTATATAGGTGTACTGTATGTGTGTGTGTTGGGAGTGTTTGTTTGTAATGTGTGTGTGTGTGTGTCTGTTGTTGTGAGTGTGTGTTTGGTCTGTGTGTGTGTGTGTGTGTGTGTGTTGTTGTGAGTGTGTTTGTGTGTGTGTTGTGCTGTGATTATCTGTCTGTCTGTCTCTGTGTTGGGTAGGTAGGTAGGTAGGTAGGTAGGTGGGATGGTAAGTATGAGTATTTTCTGGTTAGGTAGGTAGGTAGGTAAGAACGTAGGTGTTGGTGGTGGGGGTAAGAGGAATAGATTAGTAGTAGGTAGGTAGTAGGTAGGTAGGTAGGTAGTGGTAAGAAAGTAGGTGTTGGTGTTAGTGGTGGTAGGTGGATAGGTAAGTAAGATGGTAAATAGGTGATGATGGTGGTGGGTAGGAAAGATTATTTTTGGTAGGTAGGTTAGGGTAGGTAAATAGGTAGGTAGGTAGGTAGATAAATAGACAGATAGATAGATAGATAGGTAGGTAGGTAGGAAGATAAATAGTAGGTTACAGTAGGTAGGTAGGTAGGTAGGTAAATAAATAGATAGATAGGTATGTAGATAAATAGATATATAGGTAGCTAGGGAGGTAGATAAATAAATATGTAGGTAGGTAGGTCGGTAAATAATAGATAGATAAGATAGGTAGGTATGGTAGGAGGTAAACAGCCACTCAGACGACCCCCTCCCACTCCCACAGAGACGACCCCCTCCCAGCCCCACAGTGACGACCCCCTCCCCCTCCCAGCCCCACAGAGACGACCCCCTCCCTCCTCCTAGCTCTCAGAGACGACCCCCTCCCTCCTCCCAGCTCTCAGTGACCAAACATCACAATGGATTTTTTTTTCTTTATCACAGAAACTTTCAAACTGTACGATGCAACTTTAAGACGGATGTGAACCTTGGTCTTGTAAAGTGTGTGTGTCTGTGTGTGTGTATGTGTTTTTTATTTTTATTGTGTGTGTGTATTATTATTATTATTATTATTATTATTATTATTATTATTATTATTATTATTATTATTATTATTATTATTATGGGTGTGGGAAGTTTTGTTGTGTTGGTGATTCTGGAGTAACTGAATTCTCCAAACTATTAAAAAGCAACAAAGCACCATTATTTATTTTGTGCTCTTCTGGTCCTGTTTCCTATAGCATACTTTGGAGGAATCAAGGCACTCCAATGTACCAAAAAAGAATTACCACCTTAATGAGTTAATGTTAGGACTGGGAGGTGTATCATGGCTGTAAAAATGTTATGATGATATTATTTTTACAGCTCTGGGTGTGTGTGTGTGTGTGTATGTGTGTGGGGGTGTCTGTGTGTGTGTGTGTGTAAGGTGGTACCATATGACCATCACTGCCACGCCTCCCTTTCACACAAATTACCTTCTCTCTCTCTCTCTCTCTCTCTCTTACCTGAGAGAGAGAGAGAGAGAGAGAGAGAGAGAGAGAGAGAGAGAGAGAGAGAGAGAGAGAGAGGTGAGACATCAAACAGGAAGGAAATGGAAAGAGAACAGGGTCAGTTGAAGAATTGAAAGCTAGTGGCTGGGGCCGAAGGGGCGCCAAAACCCTTACATTTAGTATTGCCCACATTACTACAGGCAATACTGAGAGAGAGAGAGAGAGAGAGAGAGAGAGAGAGAGAGAGAGAGAGAGAGAGAGAGAGAGAGAAGCATGACTGACAATAGTGTATGTGTGTATGTGACAGGAGAGAGAGAGAGAGAGAGAGAGAGAGAGAGAGAGAGAGAGAGAGAGAGAGAGAGAGAGAGAGAGAGAGAGAGAGAGCATGACTGACAATAGTGTATGAGAGAGAAAGAGTAAATAAACATGACTTACAATAGTGTATGTGTGTAACAAGAGAGAGAGAGAGAGAGAGAGAGAGAGAGAGAGAGAGAGAGAGAGAGAGCAAACATGCATGACTAACAATCTATGTATATAAAACACTCCGTCTGTGTGTTTAGCCGCTATGCACGGCCTCATCGTTTGAGGAAATTTATTGACAAAACCACATGTAGGATCTTCACCCGGACAACGTCAGGTATCGCTACTAGTAATGTATAATTATGTGTGTGTGTGACAGGTGAGGAAGTAAAGTAGTCTACACTTGACACTATTGATTACCTCCACTACAACACGTGCTCTCTCACACACTCACTCACACACACACACACACACAGACACACACACACACTAACTCAACTCAAGTGGCTGTCACATTATAATAATTAATAAAGCCCTGAGTTTTCTAAGTCCAACTAAGAAATCCTCCGTCCACAACTGAACTCATTTGTCTTGCATCTCAAATCTAGACGAAATGTGATGATGATGATGATGATTGTGTAAAGGACCCTAGCTGTGATGTAGTCTGGAAAATTGGAGGTAAATATAAGTCCTTCAAATATTGCCACGAAACACCACCTATACTTATATGGAAGGAGCTTGTTTGTTTCATGGTATAGTCAGGAAGAATCAGAAGCCACCAAGTCTCATACACGATCACAGGGTCCTTATTAAGTTGAATAAAGACTGCGATATGAAAAAAAAAAAAAAAAAAAAAAAAAAAAAAAAATTGACCTAAGGTAGGCGGAAACACGAGAGGAAGGACAGCAAACACGAAGGAACACAATTAAACTTTCCCACAAAACAGACAAGGTTGAGCCAAACTGGGCAACGTACAGTTTGTAAGAGTTCATAATTATAATAGCCTTGAGTTGTGTTGTAGACATTTTAACAAGTCTGCTTGGTAGTGAGTGATCTTTGCCTAATATTTACCTTAGTACCTTAGGATATAAAGCCTAACCTGTTTAGTTTGTTAGTTAGTTAGTGCACATGCTCACTTCTCTGACAATTATCTACTACATATGCTCAATCCTCTGACAATTTTTACTTCATATGCTCACCTCTCTGACAATTCCTACTTCATATGCTCACCTCTGACAATTCCTACTTCATATGTTCACTTCTCTGACAATTCCTACTTTATATACTCACTTCTCTGACACTAACGAAGCTTAACCCTACCCACAGTGGTAAGTGAGAGACCCCTGGCATCAGTGTGTCCAGCCTCAGTTCACCGTCAGTGGATGTTGGTGAGCCACATGGTCACGTCAACACCATCTTCCCCAACTCAGACCAATATCAGTGTGGATGGTCTACAGATCTGTCACCACCACCGCCTAGCACGTGCACCTTGCCACACTCAGGTGACTACGGACAGTATATAATTATACCTTATAACTTTCCTGTACAATTAAACTAGCCAACGTTGATATTGATGCAATTGCTGTACAGCCACGATCAGATATCCACCGACACTTTCCTTCCATCGTGTAAATAAATCAGTATCATATCAAAATATAATCATACAACAACAACACTTTACCTCAACTCAACCCCCTCAATTATTATTATTATGAGGTGCTGCAATCATACATGTGTTGTTCTTTATGACCAAGATATTTACTACGATGGAAGGAAAGTGTCGCTAGATATTTGATTGTGGCTGTACATTTAGGATATATATTTTTTAAAACAGTTAATTGTAAGCATCTTCAAAATCAGGCTGAATCCAGAAACTATTGTCTACAACTGACGTATGTACATTGTGTTTGCCTAATCATAACTATAAGGCACCTTGTCAACTCTCATTGTGCTGGTAATTAAGTGTTGTGTCGCATTTAACACAAAGCCCAGGACACAATAAAATGATGGTCACACCTGCCAAACACAATTCATAATTATTGTAGACTATTGTGATCATAAGACTTGTCATAACACCCATGATACAGCTGTTTTATTACGGTACTGAGACTGTGTAGTAAGGTAATATAAGTATATGTAGTATTTCATGACATTTAATCCTTATTTATTAGTAGTATTCCTTTACTATAATGGGTCATATATATGTATACAGAAACTTAATTAACTTGATTTTTGTACCATCCATACGAATGCTGGAAACAAAATAATTTTTGTGCACTAGAGGCAAGGATGGAAGGGATTAGTTGACATTAATTTTAAGCTAGTTATTTCGATAATTATTTTTTTTTGCAGATTGTACGACATTCTTGTATAAAAATATACTGTAGTAATAACTATATAAACTCTGCGACTTAACATATATTTGTTTGATAAAAAAAGCTTTGTGTCTCTGGTCTATTTTAATAATAATAATAATAATAATAATAAAATAATAATAATAATAATGCAATAATAAAAAATCTAATGGACCCAACTCTGCTTCAGGGTGGATGGCAACGAGCACTCTGTCCCCAAGACTCAACAGGAACAAAACACCACAAGTTTCCCAAGAAGACACACCGAGGCCACCAACAGCAGTCTCATGGACCACGAAGCCATCTGACACATAAAAAAACATACGTCTCTCAAATCCCAGATGGTGTCAACCTTGATGACTTTCTACACCAGAAGCACAAAAAGAGAACCAAGAGGTTAGCTAAGGCTGTGGATATTCCTACCAGCTCTGGGGAAAACACACAGTCAGAAGAACAATCACTAAAACAAACACCTTCAAGGCATCACGATATGGAGGTTGCAGCTTTGGCAAAACCACAAGGTCTAAATCTAGATGAAATTGAAAACCTCATGAAATCCTACACTATTGACAAAGAAACAAAGCCAAGAGAAAAGGAACTGACAAATAATCCTCCAGTGAGTTCCAAACAAGTGACTAATAAAACTGTAGATGAAAGACATACTGTAGTTGATGAAGAGAAACTACAAGTGGTGGATGAACCAAGCACACTTCACAAAGAATCCACAACTAATCCCTCACACCCTATGGAAGAAGATTCTGTGGACAGATATAACCATGTAAACAAGAATCATGTATCAGACTCAGAAAATGAAGTGGACGGTGAGCTTCAGGAAAGTGTTACTCCAAAATCCACTGTGGATGTTGTTGATTCAGGATCGAGTGGTGTATATGTTTCTCAGGTCTCATATGAAGGTGATCGGAAGGAAGATGATGTTACCGTCTCCTCAAATACCAGGCCACGATCAGACCTTCCAGAGGAGCCTCGAGAAGATAAAGAAACTGGGAAAGGAGTTCATAATTTGGAAAAAGCTGAATATCCTGTTCAAAAGGCAAAGGTAGAAGAATCACAGAAACCAGATGAAGCTGAAACAGACATGGAGGAACCACAAACTCCAAGAGAGGCTGAACCCAAAATGGAGGAGGACCCTCAGAAACCAAGTGAGGCTGATAAAGAAAAAGAGCAAAGTGTGGAGTCCCAACAACCAAACGAAATGGAAGGAGAAAAGGACAGCAGAACTGTTCTCACTGTTGGTGTTGGACCAATATTTGTTCAGGATGCAGAACCACAGAACCAAGTTATAGAAGCAACTGAAGGACAAAAACTTATTGAAGAAACTACACCTATAATGGAAGAAAGTGTCACTGAAGTTTCTGAAGTAAGCATTGTTGATGCAAGAATTAAAGGTTCTTCTAAGACAACTACAGAGGATGAAAAAAATGCCATCATATTCCCTACAGAACAAACTGAAGTTGTTACTTCTGGTCGTGAACCTCGCTTCGATGACAATATAGATACTCCCACAGATCTTAACTCAGATGAAAATGAGGAGAATGAAGGTGCAGGTAGTGAAGACAATAACTCAACAGAAGATCAGTTACCACCAATATCTAATACACAAGCACCAAAGTCTCCAATCTTGTTTCCTGAGGCAGACATAGGCAGAAAGGAACCCACTGTAGATGTAGGGCTGGAAGTGAGTGAGGAGGAGGAGCAGCAGGAGGAGGAAGAGGAGGACGAGGAGGAGGAGGAAACTATCTCCAGCCCTGCAGATGGTTCATTAGTTGAGGACAAAAATGTAAGTGTACAAGAAGGTGCACAAGATGAAGAGACCACACCAGAGGCAGACATGGACCAAGGGACAATAACAGAGTCTGAAAAGTCTTCCACAGATGAAGAAGATCCAATGGATGATCATACAACATATCCAGATAATATTGATGATGATGAGTTAGTTAAAGAAGTAGCAGAGGTAGCACAACCTTCTATAGTGAACCAGGACCCCACAACATCTCAGGTGGAGGCTGAAATAGAGTCTACAGTTGACCCATCCATTGTGGACATGGGAGACTTAGAAATAAATAAAGAGGTGGCAGTTATGGATACAGGAGACAAGGAGAACTCTGCCACCGACACTACCACTGAATTTGTCAGTGAAGATAGACAAGATAAATCCAGTGAAGGGGAAATGGAACGTGAACCCAAAGCTGTGGAAGTTGAAGACCAACCTGATTTATCCAACAGCCCTAAAGCAAAGGAGAACGAAGAGGAGATGCCACCAGAGGGTATGGCTGAAGTTGGAGAAGCCTTCGATATTCCTACAGAAATACCAGAGGTGGAGAATATGGGAGATAAGCTGTCCATACCAGAGGAACTGAGACCTTCCAAGGATCCCACAGCTGACAAAGAGCAGGACGAGAATCCTAACCCTGACCAAGATGATGATGGTGATGATGTGCCAAGGGATCCACCAAAGAGAAATGGCCACCAGGGACTCCTTGCTCAGATATTTAAGGGAATATTTGGTTAATTTGAGTGTAATATCTCCAGTTTAACCTAAGCAATACATTTTGTTCATATATCATATATAACTTCTAGCAACACCTTGTCATAATATTATATCACAGTTAATCTGAGTGATGTCATGTACAGTATAGCTAACAAATAGATCAAGGACATCACCAGATATAGCAATTAATGATACCTAACACCATAGGTAGGATATTTAATTAACTTAATACCAAATGGCTTGAACTGCCATATAATATTATATAAATATAGATCTTTCACAGTGGAGAGAAACACAAAGTTCATACAGCTTTGCAGCAAAGAATGTAGCTATTCCTTTCAACTATAGTCAATCAATCAATCATCCTTGTAGTCATAGAAGATTTTTTTTGTGCTCTTTATGTCCATCATTACTGTATTCTGATTTTCTCTTTCTAAAATATCTTAGTTAAGGACCCTGTGATGTAGTCAGAAAATTGGAGTCGTACGAGTCCTTCAAATACTGTACGGTATTGCCACGAAACACCACCTATATGGATGGAGCTTGTTACATAGAGTGGTCAGGAGGAATAAAAAGCCTCCACATTTCCTACACGATCACAGGGTCCTTAAGGGGCAGGGGTAGTACATTTTTGGTACATTGGAGCACCTCGATTCCTCCAAAATACAGAATGCCAGGAAACAGAAAGTCCGGATGAACCAAAATAATTGTGACCAGGTTGCTTGGAATAGTTTGGAGGAATCGTTATTTCCCCAAAATGCCCCAACTAAACTATATCCTCCTCTTAATTACTGAGCATCCTTCTGGGGACATTCATTCATTGCCCTAATACTGTACTGTACTGTATTGTCATTTAGGGACATAACTTTTGTCTTGCCCACGTTCTGGTTCCATTTCCAGGGATCTTTCTTAATTGAGCCTCCAAGCAGATACCCTAACAATACTCAATTAAATAAATAACTTCCTTGGGGGCTGCTCGGTCAGACAGCTTGAGGAACTTCAACAACTTCAACAACAACAACAAATAGACCATAAAATTGACCCATAAAACTCACGTTGGGCTCCATACATACATACATACATACTATAGCATATAATTATCAGGGTGGTAAGAGGCCTTGCGTTACGTCATATGCAATACGTATATTCTGGTTATATATGAATGATAGTAAATTATTTTATGACATGGATGATTGGTAGATGAGTTGCTAGGACATTTTTAATCCTAATGTAACATAATGAGTAAACAAGAAAGCTAATATAGTGGTCAACTAAAGGTGTGTGCTGCTAGGGTATAGAGGGACCACCATATGTGTAAAAATACTCCCTTCCACCACCGTACCAAAAGAAGTTCATATAATTATACTGTAAGGCATTTGACATCAAAACAATAAGAGAAAATGGACAACTAAAAGGGAGATTGGCACATGAAATGAAATAGAGCATAATAAAGAAATAAGAATGCATTTTATACACAGTACAATGAGGATGGTTAACAATGGAATGGAGGCCTTGACAGGCAGCCTTTCTGTGAGGTTCCAAAATATTAGAATGAGGCATCAACAGAGTTATAAATGGATGGACACAGCTAAAATATACAGTAGTGATAGAAGAGAAAATTAGCAGTAGTTTTGTGACAAGAGATACTGACAGGTGACCAACAAAGGTTAGAAATTAACAAGGCAAATAGTTCTCCTCTGAATAACATCAATCATATTGATTAAAGAGTTATGTTTCCTATACAGCATCTCAATAATGTCTCCACGAACTATTAGGCACAATTGGTGTAGTGATGGCATTCTTACCTAGCACATAGCAGGCTTAGGCTCAAGATTCATCATCACACTTAATTAAGGGAAGATTATCTTGTTGGAAATTGGAAGGTTACAACTGATTCTTCCCAACTATGCCAGAAAACAGATGTCCTCAATGGTACTAAGTGAGGGATCTGTTTCATGGCATAGTTTGGAGGGATCAGAGACCTTTCAATTCACCAATAAAAGAATCTCCCCTTGAAGCAGGTGGAAAGGGAATGTTGGAGAGCCTTCCTTCAACCTACTGTACTTACAATACAAACTACAGTACATACATAACTTAAGTGTCCTTGCTTTGGTTGTACTGTAATTCATTTCTGTTAACTAACGTCCCACTGTTAGAACCACTACAACTATTACTTTCCATTAAGATCAGTAGTGCACACCTTCCTATAACGATATTTTCCATCTCAAAAGAAAGTGTCTCCATAAGGCTGCAAAACTTTTATAAAAGCATTTTCTTCATTGGCATCACTATCACCTGTCTTGAATCATCTGCTATGGTTCTAAAGCTTTTAAATAACCTTGCTCGCAGTGGAAAATCTTCATACACTTATTATAAACTTATATATAAATGAACTACACACATCAGCCTTCATTTTTGTGCGCGCAACGAATCACGCTTGAAACTTTCTAAAAAATATATATATTTGTAAAGAATTTCAAGGCAGCCGGTAGACAAGAAACACATGTGTATATAGAGATGTTCCTAATGGTTATCCTTCTATCCTCCAACCTTATCCTGCACTGCTCCCACATGACCTACTACTGTACAGCCACAATCAAATATCCACAGACACTTTCCTTCCATCGTAGTAAATTATCTTGGTAATAAAGAACAACACATGTATGATTTTGCAGCACCTCATAATAATAACTGAGGGGGTTGAGTTGACATAAGGTGTTGTTGTATGATTATATTTTGATATGATACTGCTGATTTATTGGCACGATGGAAGGAAAGTGTCGGTGGATATTTTGATTGTGGCTGTACCTAACCAAGCCTCTTTTACTTTAACCCATCCCAGCCCTACTTTACCCTGACCTGTAGCACCCACAGTTGCCCACACTAGAGATATGGGAAAAATAGAGAGTCTGTTTACTTCTAACATTCCAGCTCTTCTTCTCATAGTGGTACAGAGATGATGGGAATAGCACGCCAATTATTGTACTGTACCAACTCTTCCCCTTCCTTCCATCTAACACACAAACACAAGTGACCTATTATTAATTTTGGCATACAGTTTCATCATTCTGTGTGCCTCTGTGTTCATGACGATGTTAATTAATTGACCTTTTAACAATTTTATAAGTAGATAAATATTCTGGTACGTACTGCTCACATTACTATGTACTGTAATAATATTTCTAAGATTTGTCTGTATAATGCTTTAATTGTAATGGTAGGCTTGCTGAGGTTACTGAAACAATCTGTAATATAAGTTGTAGGGAATTAATATAAATCATAGTACAGGTTTGAAATGGTAGAAGTAACTAGTCTCTGTATTTGTAAGGTCTCTCATCCTAACTACAAAATAATATCCCTACAACTTGACAAACAAATATATTGTATTGATCCTCTCAATAGGAAGGTATCAAATATTATATTTCACCTTGCACTGAGTACTGTATTTATATGAGGATATTATATTCTATTTCCTGCCAACATAAATACTGAACTCAATTGTATATACAGTACTGTAGGCTATGTGGTACAAAAATCATCAACGTTTGACATTTTTTATTTCATTTCTAAAATCTGAGCTTTAAAGTGAATTTCCCAATGCCATATAAAGAAGTAACATAAATCATTACTACTGACGAAGTTGTTGGAGCTGTAAACAATAGAATTTTATGTATAGATCAGAAATAAATCCAAAAGCTAGGTTAAATTATATATCAGTTGACAAGAGTCCTTTGTAGTACTCACTGTACCTAGTTACCTACAGTACCTCACCTGTTTGTCCTTCATTCTTCAACTCACACCTCCTCTCCCTCATTTAATTAATTACTCTTGTCATTCCCTCACATCACACCCACTTCATTCCATCACTCTTCACTCTCTCCATGCACTCCCTCACTCCTACAAACAATGCTCCTTGGTTTCTGTTTCTGTCATCACAACTATCTATGAAATATAGGAAAATATTATAGCAATGTCCTTGCCATTCTTTGATACAATATACTTAATTATATAAACTAATTATTATTCTAATGTATGGTACCCATCCAATATTTATATAAAAAAAAAAAATACACATGTGGAATAATCTAGGGGTATAATTATTATATTTCCTAGGTAGGCATAGTTGTCAGTTTCTTCATTAGATAGTTGGGGAGCACTAGCATATAATTTACTATATAGGAGTAGTTATCTAACAGTCACACAGATAATTATATACATGTAATAAGTATAGGCAAGTTACAGCCCTGTTAAACTATTATTGGAACCCTTTTCCTCGGGGGTCCCAATTTCCCAAACCTAATGCTACCACCAAATTTACTCTGAAAATTAATGGAAGTAATAAATAATGTTTGGGTGCTTCCATGATGAGTGGAGGCACCAAAAGAAAATGTTATATATCATTATTAGTTATCCAATCCCTCCCTCGGTGTCTTTTAAAGTGTCTTGTGTTAAAGTTGGACAATCAACACAGCTCAGGAAGCAAGTTATCCAATCCGTACATACTGTTTGTATTCTAGTAAGCTAAAATGACTGGAACGTTGCTTTGCTTTAGATAGAATGCCGAGGAAATTGAAAGTGTTAATTAATAAACTGATTTTACATGTACCGTACTGTATAACTTGAACATTTTATGCTTGTTGGTCACACACACACACACACACACACACACACACACACACACACACACACACACACACACACACACACACAAGGCTGAAGTGGATTGTTATCAAGGCTTAATTAAGTTCATTATTGTATTACTTTCCTGTGATACCCACCAACCATTGTGAATTAAACATTTCAGAACGGTAATAATTGTTAATCAACCAACCAAGCAAAAATGCCTTTGCACATTCTTTGTACTGTATTAGTGTTTTATAAATTCCTTCTAAAAGTTACTTTACAGAATTTATTTTCACCACATCAGTGAGGTACGTACAATTAGACATATGAATTGGTGGTACAGTATAGCCAAGTGAAAGATGGTCTATTTCTCCCAATATCAAGTTCCTTTGTGCCAAATAGGAGACATCAGGGGCAGAAGTCAGTATTGAGGATGGTGTGTGTGTGTGTGTGTGTGTGTTCCTTAGTGATAATAGACACTGGTTATTCAAATGGGACAAGTATCTTTCACCTGGGATGTACCACCCATTCATGTGTCCAACTGTACAATTGGACACATGAAATGGTGGTACAGCCCAGGGTAAAGATGGTCATCCCTCTATGGTAATCAGTGACTGTTGCCTGCAACTTGCTTATTATTACCATCACAAGTAATGGTTTCTGTGCCAAGTATATCCTACAAGGCTAACGGTAAGGAACTTGATAATGGGAGGAATTGAGGATGACAGAAACATGTGTCCAACTGTATGTCGGATAACTCTCAGAAAGAAAGGTCAAGGTCGATATTTGTCAAACTGTTTGCCGGATAACTCAGAAAGAAAGGTCAAGGTTGATATTTGTCTAACTGTATGTCGAATAACTCTCAGAAAGAAAGGTCAAGGTTGATATTTGTCTAACTGTTTGCCGGATAACTCAGAAAGAAAGGTCAAGGTTGATATTTGTCTAACTGTATGTCGGATAACTCAGAAAGAAAGGTCAAGGTTGATATTTGTCCACAATGACAGATAGAGCTGGGATACCTGGACAAGGACACACTACCAACATTAAATATAATAAAAAAATACAGTACTAGGAACAATAAGACAATAGAGCCATCGTACCGGTACAGTACCATGCCATCGTATATACTGTACCATGAATGTTCTTGAATATGGTCCTTAATGGGGTACGGGAATAGGGGGACAGGCTTGGGGGAAATTTAGGGGTGTGTGGGAGTAGGGGACAGGCTTGAGGGGAAATTTAGGGGTGTGTGAGAGTAGGGGACAGACTTGGGGGGGTGTTAGGGTGGTGCAGGAATAGGGGACAGGCTTTCTATTCCCCCAATCCTGTCCCCCTATTCCCCCACCCCCTTAAGTCTAATAGTTCTATATATTAATTAGTCAGAATAATATTTCTTAGAGAATTAAAACACCTTTAGAAAAAAGAAAGAAAATTACCGGTAATTAGTCAGAATAATTTTCGCCAAGTAATTAAAACACCTGTTGAGATAAAAATGAATTAATTAGCTAGAAATAATTTTAGTTAAAGTCAGGTAATTAATACACCTGTTAAAAGAAAACAAATACAGTACCTTAAATCAAAATATTGAAAACCTGTTGAAAGAAAGATAAAATGAATTAGTCAGACTACCGTAATTATGTCAGGCATTTAATTACTGAAAAAATACTGAAAAAAAAATCGCCAGAATAATTTGTTAACTTATGTAATTAAAATACCGGTTGAAAAAAAAATAAAATCACTCAGAATACATAAAACCCAAATAAATTAATTAGCAAGAATAATAATGAAACCCCCAATTTGTTATTATACAATTAGATTGATGTTAGTTATGCATTTGTGGTGGAAATAACCTATAAGGAAATGACATACATAATACAGTAGATAGATAATTACTGTAGCCTAACTACATGTATTAAAAAATGGGTAAATATTGAAAGAATTGCCGTTAAGGGGGTGAGGGAATGGGGGGAAAGGCTTGGGGGGTTTTGGGGGGTGCAGAGTAGGGGGACAGGCTTGGAGTTGGGAAGGGGTGCAGGAGGTTAGGAGGGTGTGGGAATAGGGGGACAGGCTTTCTACCCACCCCAAGCCTGTTCCCTTATTCCTGCACCCTCCCAAGCCTGTCCCCTTATTCCTGCACCCCTCCCAAGCCTGTCCCTTACTCCCGCTCCCCCTTACCTTAATGTGTACGGTTTTTCTACCTTCATTATTCACTTATTTAGACCATAATAAGGTAAAAATTTACAATAGCTCCTTCAAGTTTTTTTTTGTGTGTGTGTGTGTGAAATGTTTTACAGCCACTCTAACCAACCTGACCTGACCTAACCCTAACAACCTTATTTATTTATTTATTATTATTATTATTATTATTATTATTATATATATATATATATAATAATAATAAATAAATAAATAAATAAATAACGACGACGACAACAGCGGCGGCGGCGGCGGTGGAGTCGACGACGACGAAAAAAAAGCACGAAGCCAGTGCTTGTATAAAAAAAAAATTATATAAAAAAAAATTATGAAAAAAAAATTTATGTAAAAAAATTTTATATTAAAATTTTTTTATAATTTTTTTTTATAAAAAAAAAAATTATTTAAAAAAAAAAATATATAAAAAAAAATATATAAAAAAATGTTATATAAAAAAAAATTATATATAAAAAAATTATATAAAAAAAAATTTATATAAAGAAAAATTTATATAAAAAAAAATTATATAAAAAAAAATTTATATAAAAAAAAATTTATATAAAAAAAAATATATAAAAAAAATTATATATAAAAAAAAATATATAAAAAAAAATTATAAAAAAAAAAATAAAAAAAAAAATTATATATAAAAAAAATTATATAAAAAAAAAAATATATAAAAAAAAAATATATAAAAAAAAATATATAAAAAAAAAATTATATAAAAAAAAATTATATAAAAAAAATTATATAATTTTTTTTATATATAATTTTGTGGTGTGGGTGGGGGTGGTGTTGGTTGTGGTGGGGGGGTGGGGGTGGGTGGGGGCGTGGGGTGGAGGTGGGAGTGGGGGGGAGTTTGGGCGTTGGGTGGAGGTAGGATAGTGGGGTGGGGGCGTGGGGTAGGGTATCTCACAAGTAGCGAGGCATACCAGATTCACGTGTGGTCATCTGTACTTGTTGTTATTTCTCTGTAACGTTATAATACGGTCTGTGGGTTGGTATGTAAGCTATCACCTTCTCTTTTACTATACTTTTTGCATAAAATAAGCTATTCATTTATTATTCAATTCATTCTTTCATTCATACTCCTAGGAAAAGTTTGCGAGCAGAGGTAATGCTCTAGCTGGAAACAGCGATATTTAATGGGTTTAAGTACTTTTGATAATATACAGAATTGGATAATTTTATGTAGTTATCATATATGGAACAAATTCAAGTCTCTTTCTGGCTATGATTATAGGATATATGAGAAAATAAGACCATTATTATAATGGGAGTAAGGCGGGCGAGGCAATGTTTTGAGTCAATGGGGGGTAGGGTAATAGGCTCCGCCCCTTGCTTCACTTTTTTAGATTATACCTCCATGGTGTGAAGGCAGGATCTTGCCACTTCATTTTACTACACCGGCTCCCTCCGGCTCATCAACTTTCAACCAATGATTGCATTTATTCTGGATGGGTTGGATATGTTTAAACAGGAGGAAATTAAAGCCTGACAACCCTTAAAGATGTGTTAGCACTGTCGAGTGAATTAACACAGAACTAATGACATTATAGCTGGGAATAACAGACCATAATCAAATTGAGCCCGAATCGGGCTCGAGGAAGCCAACCGCGAAAGACCCGATCGGGCTCGAGGAAGCCAACGGGTTAAACCTTCATGACGGTATTGTATATATAATTAACTATTATGTTTGCATATTGACATTAAAATGTATTTGGAGGCGTGCTTATAAACTTATACCAGAAACATAATACAATATAATTATATAATATGGATCAATTCACACGAGTTTCAATAGGCTGAGAATTATGTACACACCTTCCATAATAATAATAATAATATATATGGTAGCCTATTTGTCTTGTGTGTACCATTAATTAAAGTATAGATGTATATTTGGTATATTTTTTATGAAATGGCTCGGAAATAGGACAGGAAAAGACAGTCCATTGGACTGGTTGACGGTCATGTACAAAGTATATAATACAATAAAATGGGCACTCCTGATCATGGAGATACTAATATTTTTCCTATATGAGTTGAAATTCACGAAAAATAAGGGTAAATAAGTGGTGGAGAAACATCGTACCTCATACTGTTTCGTGACGTCAGCAGCCCTATGTGTTCTGACAGCTACTATGGAGTTACTACACACAACACTAATAAATCTCTTTTCTGGAGCGTTTCCACTAATGTTTTGCACTTTGGGACAAAACACCATTGCTAGCTATTGACTGGCATGGTGAATATGAAGTATATCCTCCGTAAAAGCACAAGAATACCGCACATCTCCCCTAGACATCACAATCTCTTGCTTTCAAGATGTAATTAATTAAAAGCGTTGGCGCGGCCTAGGCGTCTGGTTGTTGACGTCACGGATACGCGCCATCAACTTCCATTATGTACAACTTTGATGGCTTTTATATGCCAAACAATATATTCCTTTGTCAAATAAATTACATAACAGGACAATTGAGCTTATTTATTAACGATATAAATTATATAAATTGTTTAATAGAACATTTTTTTGACCGTCAACCAGTCCAATACAAATATGAAGTCGACGTTTCAGTTACATTATTTATACCGGTATTGTAATTGTCAATAAATTAGGATTGTGAACATTATTACCGTAAAAGATAATATATTCTGAGTTATTAAATTATTCAAGACGAGTTAGACTATGCCATTATTGGGAATCTATAAAAATTTCAAAAAATAAATATATATGAAGTCGACGTTTGTGTTACAACCCGGTATTGTGATTGTCCATAAATCATGATTATATGCATTATTAATTTAATAAATAAATACAGACTTTCTAAATAAGTAGAATGCATCAAAATTAATAGAATAGTATTTTATTATATGTATAGTGTATATTAGGAAAAAGACTTATAAATTGATATTCATATCTATTGAAAAATCTATCAAAATGCATAAAAAAGTATATGATAGTATTTAATTATATTTTTAAACAAGCAAATTAAGAAAATAAAGACACATAAACTGATTTATTTAATAATTAATAAATCTTTTACACAACAGGTATATAAGCCTGAGCCTGGTAGTCGTGACAGAGCTGTTTGGAAAAACTGACGACGAGATGGTAAGAGAATTAATTTTAGTTTTTAAGAGCTTTTCATGAGTAATATTAACCTAATAATGTAACGTGAGAAGTAATAATGATAGATGGATAATAACAAATGAGTAAATAATAATAGATAGATAAATAAAAGCTTCAAAATTCGATCAAACGTTACGAGGATAATGGTGAGAGAATTATTTTTAGTTTTTAAGAGCTTTCCATGAATAATATTAGCCTAATAATGTAACTTGGGCACTGATAATGATAGATGGATAATAACTGATGAGTAAATAAGGTGTAAATAATAATAGATTAATAAATAAAAGCTTTATAATTTGATCAAACATTAGGGTGAGTTTGAGCGAGTGTATTATGGTTTTAATATTATTGTTAATCTTCTGTCGACTGTCCTGTTGTATAGGTAATTAGATAGGGTATTTATTTAGCCTATTGCCGTTTTGAAGCAGTGTTGCCAGATCCGAGTAGGTCCCGGTATTTTGCCCCGGTCATTTCCTGTACTTTACCACAGTTATTTCCCTGTAGTTTGCCCAGGTTAGGTCCCGGTGGTCTGTCCAGGTTAGGTCCCGGTAGTCTACCCAGGTTAACTTAGGTCCCAGTAGTTTGCCCAGGTTAGGTCCCGGTTGTCTGTCCAGGTTAGGTCCCTGTAGTCTACCCAGGTTAGATCCCGGTAGTCTACCCAGGTTACATCCCGGTAGTCTGCTGTGGTCTAGATTAGGTTAGGTCAGGTGAGGTCAGGCTAATTTCAAAATGCCCCATTTGAATATGCCCTATTTTGGAAATGGCATTTGTGGAGGAAATGCCATAGAAGAAAATAGTCTTAGAATGGTATAAATATGGGGGTAATGAAGGTAGGAAAAAGACATATGCAATAACGGTATTTCTTTCAATATTTACCGTAAAACCTACTGTTTTAGGGCTGCTCGGCCAGACAGCTTGAGAAACTTCAACAACAACTATGCAGACTTAAGGCGTTGGTACATCTGGAGTAACTGATTCCTCCAAACTATTCGTAGCAACAGGTCACCATTATTTTTGTTCATCAGGTCCTGTTTCCTATCATAGTACAGTCACAATCAAATATCCACCGACATTTTCCTTCCATCGTGCCAATAAATCAGTATCATGTTAAAATATAATCATACAACACACCTTACATCAACTCAACCCCTTCAATTATTATTATTATGACATTATATAATATTATATAATTAATTATTATTATGACAGTCCCCAGACTGTCTGGTCGAACAGTCTGGTTGACCAAAGCCGCACAGATGCTCGGACCCCCAAATGGGAGTTGGAGTGATAGTGAGATCTATTTCTTCAGACTAGGCCTACAGGAACGCAGTAATAACAGATAATATAATTTAATTACAGAGTATCCTACACTACAATGGAGGGTGTGTGGTGGCCATGAAAGGCAAGAACTGTGTAGCTGTGGCCACGGATCTCAGGTTTGGTGTCCAGGGGCAGACTATTGCAACTGACTTTGAGGTATAGTATTGGTCATTAATATTTGTAGTAATTATATGATAGTAAGAATACAGTATAATAATGATATATCTCTGTTTTTTTTTAGGTACACTCGTGATACATAATTTTTGACCAGAGTGTGAGGAGCAGAAAGCTTTGAATTGCCTGGTACTGTATTGCTCATTTCCCCACCCAGTACACCTATAGAGGCTGAATTCGAATGCAGGGTGTGTGTGTGTGGTGCCTGCCGTTCGTCTCTGGTCAGGGATTACGTATCACAAGTGTACAGTAATGGTAACTGTTCTTTGGGCCTTATGCCAGAACGTCCATGGTTTATACGATGGCATGGTACCAGTACGATGGCTCTATTGTTTAACTATGGAGCCATCGTACCGTTACAGATCATCGTTTGCACCTTGAATGTTTTTGATACAGTCCTCTGTGTTATAGGCTACAGTACTGTAGTATGAATACAGAATAATAATGATATTTCTGTGTTTACTTTGAGGTACAATAATAATAGTCACTATTCTTTGTGATGTATATACAGTGATAAGAATACCCGGTACAGCATCATTATGATATCTCATTGTTTACTTTAAGGTACAGTAATAGTCACTACTTTGTGATAATTATACAATAGTAAGAATACCGTAAATGATACCCATGTCTTAATGTTTACGTATCATGAATATGAGTGCAGTACTGTACTGTATTAGGATTTATTGTAAACGCAAGCCAGCTAACTCCTGGTAGCGGGCTTTCTTGTTGGCAGCCTCTAGCGGTCAACAGGACCATATTAAAAACATTTATCTTTAAAATTTACACCTAAGGTCCAATTCTGGTGCAGTTTGGTCAGCTATAACAGACATAGGTACAGTTATGGTAAAAAATAATCATCCATATAGGGGTAACTCACATAAAAGTTTGACAGCTTCCTTCTATTCTTTAGCTTATAATCTTTCCAATAAATAGGTTAACTACCCTCTTTTAATTTAATACAAACAGCTACACACTACTTAAAACAATAACATCATATGTGAACGTGAAAACAATAGACAGTAAATTGTTTGAGATACCCATATGTGGATGATTATTATTGACCACCACTGTACTGTACTATCAAAGACAAAAGTCGTGTCTGTAAATTTGGTGAAAATATATGACAAAGAGCTAACCATACTGGGCATGGACATTATTGTGGTGTGGATTTCATTATGTTTCATGAGTTACATTTAATCATCGGACAAGATAACGACACGACTCTTGTCTCTGATAGCACATACACAAACACAACCATCACAAATATTAGTACAGTACAGGTATTTCTCGTTTTGTGCGTGTTCTCTATGTGCGAATTCACTTATATGTGACATTAAAAATATTGTAATTAATTAATATTGTGCGATCTGTTCCTAATTTGCAATTTGCCCCAACCGCATTTCAAACAGTGCGCCAGATGCGTAGTTCCACTGCCTGTAGGAACCCATACCTTACACAAAACGAGAAATACCTATATAGACAAGATAGGTTGGTCCCTTATCAAGCGTAGAATAGGACTCGTCTCATCCTACACAATGCTCAGTGAGGGGCAAAGTTTCAAGTGTGTGTACATTTTTCATCAATCCAGGAAAGTGTGTGAGAGTCAAGTGATGATACAACAAGTTTGATGAACAAATGAATCACATTCAATGCTACATGATCACTAATTGGACACAGACCACAATATCATCAATCACCTTAGGAAACAGCCCTGTAGAATATTATTATTTTTAATACAATTGTTATGTATACAGTACAGCATTTTGTCTTCCATTCAGATGATTGTTATTATTTATTATTATTATTTATTATTTATTATTTATTATTATTGCAGTTAGAATCAAATGTAGGTTCTCAAGTGTCCCGTTAATGCAATGTTACTGTTACATGGTGAGTAGGCTATTGGTACACAGAACCAGTCAGCCGTGTTAATAGCCAAGCTGACATTACAGTGAGCTGTATGCAAGAACCTCCATGGTGTTTACGATTGTCTGGTACTGGTATCAAGGCTCTGTATTTGTCTATGGAGCCATTGTACTGGTACCACGCCATCGTCAACACCGTGAATGTTGTTATTTGTGGTTCAGTGTATGGTTGTTGATGTGGAAGTTCCTCAAGCTGTCTGGCCAAGCAGCTCCGAGCTCCTGAGGAAGGCCATGGCTTGTGCCAGGCTTTCCCACAATGTCCTCAGAAAGTGTATGTTGTGTTGTTGGTTGGTGTGATTGTATGCATTGCAGTTTTCAATAATGTGTTTAATAGTATGGGGTGCTGTGTTGCATCCTGGACAGGCATCCGCAATGGCTTCATCCAGCCTCTTCTGATATGTCAGAAGGGCCGGGTGGTGGCCACATCGCAGCCTGGCCAGGTGGACTCTGTCCTCACGGGGAAGGGAGGATTCAGATGGATGGATGTCAGGAGGTTGTGCATGCAGCTGTGTGTTGTTTTTGAGTGTTTGGATGGACTGATGAGTGATTTGAGTATGGATGTGTTACTGGAGATTGGTTTGGGGTGGGCAGGGTGTAAAAGATGATAGTATTTGTGTGTGGTATCGTGTACTAGGTGTTGTTTTAATGTTCCTTGGCATGTGTGGGTGTTGTGCCATGTAGTGTAGTGGGTGGTGTGGGTTTGTGGAGGCTGCAGCAAGTGTTTGTGTGCCTCTCATGTCAAGATGATCCTTGATTTTGAGGACTTTGGTTTCATAGTGTAGGTGTCTGTAGGTGTGGTAGCTGTGCAGCCTGTGATTGTATTTAGGGCTCTATTTTGTATCGTTTGAAGTGTGTTGTGATGAGTCTCAGTGAGGTTTGAGGTCCAGGCAGGGCTTGCATAATACGTCATTGATTGGATATATTGTTTGTTCACTGATTGTGGTTTCTTTGTTGTGTCCAAATGTTTCAGTGTATAGTAATGGGGTATACAGTACATTATGGATACACACACAGAGATTTTTAAGAGCAAAATGAATCGCCATAGGTACAGTATTATATCTTGAATTTCATTTTGCATTGTTTCCAAACCATTGTATCCTTCCAGCGAGTCTTTGAACTGGGGCCTCATCTGTATATTGGGCTGCCTGGACTGGCCACTGATACACAGACAGTGTATCAGAGACTTCAATTTCGCATCAAGATGTATGAAATGAGGTAAGAAAAGCATACAAAGAATTCATGATAGTTTAACTCTTTATTAATTTGTTCATAAGTTATGTGGATATGGATTGATGCCTTGTTTCATCATGTATACTCCCAATAAGGACTGGATAAAGTACCTGTAGATGAATGACATCTTTTCTGCTTCATTTAGTAAGGTTGTACAGGGGTCCTTGTCTGTCTGTCTGTATCTCAAAGGAAAAACTCCCTCCCTCCCCCCAGGATAAGCCTCTTAATGTATGGAGTTTGTGTAGCATTGAGTATTGTGTGACCATCACCCAATGCTTGTGTTTTGCTACACTCCCCTGTAGCTTCATGACTTATGCTCCTGTTAACATTCTTACTTTGGGAGAATAAAATTAAAGAAATTTACCAATGTACAGTTGCCAAAAAGGGTTTTGCGACAAATCTTGATGGAACTTTAACAATTATTTGTAGGGACTATAAGCATGTTTAACAAAAGGAAATATACACATCCTTCTGTAATACATACTTATAATCCCTACAAACAACTATGGACATTAATATATTTAATGTTGTATCAATAGTTGTCGCAATACCTTTTTTGGCAACTGTACACTCGGATACCACAGTCCCTAGCCCATCCGAGTCGAAGCCCGAGTTCTGAAGCAGAGAGTTTCTGGACGACAGCCCACCCAGACCATCACAAGGCTACGCACACATTTCGAACCAATGGAGGCCTTGGGTGGGCTGTCGTCCAGAAATCACGTACTTCAGATCTCGGGCTTCGACTCAGGTGGGCTAGGGACTGTGGTATCCGAGTGTACACATTCTAAAATCTTGACAAAATACAGCACGTAGGGTATTATAATTTTTTTCTACTTTCATAAGTCATAAGAGATGAATAGATAGGGTTTTCCTTGTAAATATTATGTAGGCAAAATATTTTAAAATTTAGTACCGGTATATGAAAATAATTTACGGATAAATCACATTAAACTACCGTATGAAAAGTGATGAATTAGATTATCATAAAGTGCATTTGTTCCTTATGATTATAAATGTACAGTAGGTGTGGAAAATTGACAAATTATTGGTTTTCAGAAGTCAAATTCTACAAGGGTAAAAACTTGCCCATTTATTTTATCAATTTTTCATGCATTATTCTTGGCATTGTAGAGAACACTGTTAATGGTATATATGTTGTAGGGTAAGAACATAGCTGTTGAATTATCTTGGTCATTGTTCCACCTTGCCCCTTTTTCCATACCATTCCAACTTTGCCTTGGTCAGTGTAATTATTTTATTAATACTGTGTTATGTTTTGCAGGGAGGGTCGCAAGCTGAAACCACAGACATTGATGGCCATGGTGCAAAACCTCCTGTATGAGAGGAGGTTTGGGCCATACTTTGTGGAGCCAGTTATTGCCGGCCTCAACGCCACAACCAAGGAGCCCTACATTTGTGCCCTTGATCTTATTGGCTGTGCAACCGAGCCGGCTGACTTTGTGGTGTCGGGCACATGCTCAGAGTCCCTCTATGGTGAGTTTGATATTATGTTTGGATGTGCTGTTGATTATGTTATTTATTGTGAATTGATAAACATGTTTGTCAGTAATAGAAGTCTTTTAAAATACACCATAATCAGACCCATTTTTTAGCTGGATGATATTTCCTTTTTTACTGCTTGTGTGTATACCAGTAATACAAGTGGATAGTTATCCTTCATATTTGACACAAAAGTTTGGTCAAAGTGTTTGTGATAATACTGTTTCATGGTATAGTTTGGAGGAATTAGAAACCTTTCAATTCACCAATCAAACAATATCCCTCTTAAGTTTAACTGTACACATGTTTTAACTTAGTCATGTTACATTAATACCCTAATCTTGATCTTTAGGACCAATTCCACAGTGGTCTGTTTTGGTTTGCAAGCACCCTAACAAAAAGAAACTGAACTGTGTAAATAACTCCTGAGTGAATTATTGGATGAATTTGATGATCCCACAATCAAAGTACAGCACTGTAATAATGGAACTAACTATCTGACAGATTTTGTGGATATAGAGACTGAGTTTGTTGTTAGATATAATTAATTAAGATCAACAAATGTGGTTGGTTGGGGAGGATCCTAACAAACCAAAGTCACTGTGGTATCAGCCCTAAGACTATGAATGATAAAGAGAGAAGTGCTGACAAGTAACCCTTTTACCAGGAATGTGTGAGACCACTTGGCGCGAGGACATGGAACCTGATGACCTGTTTGAGTGCATAAGTCAGTCTCTTGTCAACGCCTTCGACCGAGATGCCCTCTCTGGTTGGGGGGCTGTCGTTCATGTCATGTGAGTTACTTCCTTAATATATTTTTTCTATACTGTTATAATTGAGTAAAGTTAGGACTGAGGGCCAAGAATCACTCTATGTAGATGTGGAGTGTGTGTGAGAGGCCCAAAACCATGTCCAATTTCATTTGAGATGCCTTAGACACATTGAGTATGTAAGTAGAAAGACCAATGATAGTAGTGTTCCAGAGTTGACCAGTTGTGCATATGATAGATTAAAGCTCTTGCAGAAGGAGGAAGTTAAACAGAATACAGGCAAAATTGAATAGCTTGCATTGTGATTTTTCCCTGACCATGTGGCTATTGTTGTTCTCTCTGCCTTATTTAATTTATGTGAGTTACAAAGAGGTTTGGAAAAATTCACAACACAAGCTATTCAATCTTGCCTGTTTTCTGTTCAACTCCCTCCTGCAACAGCTTTAATCTATAACATACATAACTGGTCAACTCTGGAACACTACTGTTGTTGGTTTTTCTACTTACCATGTCAGGCCTAGTAACAAATTTATTTATTCAAGTTTTAACTATGTCAAGAATCAGATGACTTTAATGTTACTCTAATAGGAGATCTGTTTGTGGTATAGTTTGGAGGAGCTATACTCTGTTCAAAATTTGTGTTGCACTGGTAAGGATCATCGGTAAGGTGTCACCTGATTGGCCCACACACTCACCCGGCTCCCCCACTTGGCACCACCAAGGTGAAAATCCTCTGTCACCATGCTCGTGTACTCTGATTACACCATTGTGCTCAGGAGGTTTTGTTTTATGGGATGAAATGTTTTGATTTAATATGTGCTGCAGAAAAGCTATGATAATTAAAAGTGGTATAAATATATTCAGAAACGTTCACTTTGTTTAATGTTATATTGAGTTGTGACAAATGTATCTGGACACTACAATCATTGTTGAGACTAATAGTATCAACAAAAATTGTATATCTTGAATAAGGAAGAGTTAGAGTAAATAATATATAAACACGAGCATGGTGACAAGAGAGGATTTTCACCTTGGTGGTGTAGAGGTAGAGTGAGAGTCAGGTGACTGTGTGGACCAATAAAGACGCACCTTACCAATGATGTATAGAACCCAGTGCAACACCAATTTTCAACCAACTTTTTAGTACAGCACAAATTTATTTTCCCATTAATACTTTTAAGTGCTTCTTACAATATATTACTGTTGATGGGTTGACATTATAATATTAAGCAGTTGTTTTCTTGTTTCAACATTTATTTTGTGTACTAGGACCCATAAGTCATAGGGCTTTACTATACAGTACAGTATCAGTATACTGGAGTTTATATATAATGACATGTCCTTTATTTCAGAGAACATGACAAGGTGACCACACGGTACCTCAAGTGTAGGCAGGACTAAAGACTGTGTTGGCTGCATACCAGTATCCTGGCATCACACCTTCTGACTATCCCTGCTACAACTTTTCTATATCACAGCAATGCAGTGTTGGTTAAGTTAAATCTGAAATGAAAGGAATAATTCTAGTATAGTATAAAGTTCTCATTTATTTATGGAAAATGAAACTGTTTAACATCCTAGGTTGATTTTTCATTGCAATAAATGTCTTTTTATTATTGGATTGTGTTATTAAATTGTTCCTTCAGTGATAGTGGTAATTTCTTGAATGCATTTATTCTCTTATTATTAGCAATATTACTTCACTCTTATCTATCCCACCACCTACCCCTCACTACCCTACCTGCCTCTGAGTAAGGCTAAGCTTCCATTCACGTCTGCAACATTTGGGGAATAAGTGCACTTTGATAAACTTATTACTTAATATTTCGTGGACAAGGAAAATATCACAGCAGCAGTATATGGGTTATTTGTGCATTAAGTATTGATGGGTATTATACAGAAAGGAGTATAATTTATAGTGTAGCATGAGAAACAGCCACCAAAATATAATTTTGAATTAATGCATAAAATACCTCTCACTAGGCCACCTTGGAAGTCAGAACTTAATTTAGTGTAGCATGTCTTTTTTAAATATGTCAGATCATCTTTCCAATTGGTTGGTACAGTATATGATTATTTGACAAAAAGGCTGAATTGCTCATGTGGTGTTGATGTAGGGAACAGAACACATGTTCAGGGGTAATACCTATGACATGGAGCATGTAGTTTGATGGGAATTGTGATACCGCCAACTTTGTCCTTACTTTCTGTATTTCTACTTCCCTTTTGTACCCCTGGCACTAGAGCCTACCCACCCCTTGAAGAAAATGAAATTAAGTACTGATTATGATGTAAATAATTATTAAGAGTACCTAACATCAGAAGTTGTCTACTGTCAAAATCACTGTAAGACCTTACCTTGTAATTTCCTGTAGGTTGAAGACTACTACTGTCAAATTAAGAGATGTGGCCAATCTGGATAGACTGTGTCTTTCATTCTGAGGCAATAGCTTGCTAAACACGGAAACACATCTGTTGTAAAAATAACAAAATTAATTGGAGTTATAATCATTACAGTACTGTAATAAACTACAATTACATTGGTACAGTAGATTCTTTAAGTTATATGATACTAAGGAAGGTTAGATCTGGGATAAATCTCCATATGCAAGAACATTCACAGATTGAAACAATGAGGAAGTAAAGGAATTAAAAATATCTGGAAATAGTTGTGTGAGGAAAGAGAGAGCAGTGCATGGCAAGGTCATAGTATAATATTGTGAAAATATAGTGACCAATAATTGAAAATCAATAAAATCATGCTGTTGATCATAGTCCTGCTCTTAAAATATCTGAGGCTGTATGTTGCAGTTAATAGAATAAAAATATTGGAGAAAATGGTGTGTTAACAAAGTTATACTTGTGAGAAGAGCTTCATAGTGGGTGCCCGGTGCATTCCACATTAACTGTGCTAATTGGCCAAACACAGCACAGTCGGCTCTACTTGGCTTCTCACCCCCAAAGAAGTCATTATCACCTGCAAAACAAAATATTGTATATAACATGTAACAAGTTGGTGGTCATAAGGTTAAATATATCTCTGTCTCTCCTAAACTTGGTGTTCCATCTACAGTTCACATATATTCATATAAAAATAACAAATACAGTAGTGTATAGTTATTATACTGTTTTGCAGAGTGGGGAACAATAGTACTGTACTGTAAAAATACATTAAAATAAAGCAAAGAAGAAAGGAATTGGTAAAAGATTTTATGTACCATTGGTCAAAAAATTATCTGAAAAATAGAGTGCGATGGCTCTCATAATGAACAAGACTTCACACCTTATCCTCAACCCTTTACCAGGAACTTTCATCCAATTTGTCTTACTGCAGTTGCCGAATTTTTTCAGATACTTTTCTGAGCGATGGTAATATCCAGTACAGCACTGTAGAAGATTATTGAAGAGTTGATAGGAAAAAGACAGGTAGGGGGATCATAAATCTTAAACAAGGACCAAAGGGAAGGAGAGAATGAAAAATTATATGAAAAGAAACAAAAGTGACTTAGGTTGAGTATGACATTATTTATGATGTCTCCATCATAAATAACTATACTGTACTGTTAAAACCTTTCTGATAAGTACAGTACTAGAACAGACTCTGAAAACATGCTTTGAAGAAAATCTTTGATATCTTTATAATAATAGAACATTAATTTAAATTTACTGAAGGTGTAACTATACCTAATACACCCGCCAATGTTGCACAATCCTTCTTGCATATCTGGTAGATCTCCTCCGGTGAGTGTATACCAATGCCTTGTTCCTTGGCCCTGTGTTTTATTCCTGGCACCATAAATACTGGCATAAATGTGTTGAAGAAGAGGCCAAGGTCTTGTGTGGTCAAAAAGATAACACAGCGGTCCAGCCAGTAACGCCAGGTTATAACACACCTATAATATAACAATTATTATTAATGGGTTGTGGAAGATTGTTGTGTCTAACTTTGTACATTCAGAATTTTGTTATCATTACCAAAGTTAAAGACTACAGTATGTAATGTAATGTATTAGCAATACAGACCAGAAAAGGTGTTCATCAGCCAGGATTCTGACAGCCTCTAAGCTGGCCACCTGCTGGGTAGATAAATGGCTTTCCAGGTTGATGTTGAACCGCTGAGTAAGGTTGTCTAACACAAACTCTGAGTCTGCTACATCCTCTCCATTGATTGTAATCCACGGACACTTCCCTTTTGGTCCATAAGGGGACTTGCTGTCTACCTGAAACAAGTTGTTTACACTTCTTCAATATTAAGAAAGGTGATCATAAGAAAATATAATTTCCATCTCTACAGTAAATTTACAGATGATTCCTCTATTTAGTTTTATATTACAATGTGATTGACTGATTACAGGCATTGTGAATAGGGCTTTTATACTGTGCTGTGCTCCTCTGTACTTGTATTAATAGATTATCCAGTACAATATAATATAGTAGTTGCTATTGGAAGCTAAATATACTCCTTCATTTACAAGTACTGTACTTGGTAGCCTCAGCCTTCAAGGCCTAGTGGTGAGTACAGTACTTAAAGAGGAGTGGACATTAGTCTCGAGCATTCTCTCAAGAAATACAATACAGTAATGTACAGTTCAATGCTAAACCTAAAATGCCAAGATCTGGAGAATATCATTGTACAAAATTATGTACACTACCAAATAAGTTTTACATCCTATCAGCCTTGAGAAGCAAAATAAAGAAATTAAAAACAACAACTTAACCTGGAGTAAAGTGAGTAGCAGCTGCAATGAAAGCACTGCATGGTTAGAACTACAAGGTGTAATTAAATAGTGAGAAAGAGGATATGGTTGTGAAACTTTGGTGTGGCATGAATATGAGAAATCAAGAAAGAGAGCAGTAGAGATGGACACAATCATAGAGTAGAGAAGACAAAGCAGATGAAGTCCAAAAAATTAACAGGGTAAGGAATACTGTACTGAAATCTGTGAAAGGTGTAGAGTCCCTGAAAGTTCTGGTTGTATAATACTTCCTATGTGGCTGCCGGTGTATAAGTTCACTGTCTCTGTGAGTGCTATAAATGATCAGCATGTGGTTTTTTCGACACCATTGAATTACCAGAATCATAAAGAGTTTATGGCTGTATGTTAAAGTCTCTTGTTATCAGAATGGGATTTTAGCTCTTTAGGTAGGTGGATAGGTTACAGTATACTTAGGCCACCTTCACATGACGTGACCATGGCCGTGTGACCAGATTGGCCGTGTACAGAAGCGCACTGCCTGGCGACCAAAAAATCTGCCCACATGGCCACGTGTGAAGGGCTCCATCTAAACCAATACAAACATATGGTCTTGTCATGTGAAGGGGGCCTGAAGGGGATGGTATACATTTGAAAGATTGGAGTGCCTTGATTCCTCCAAAGTAGCCTATGCCTGGAAACAAACCCATATGAAGAAAAATAATGGTACAGTATCCTGTTGCCTGGAATAGTTTGGAGGAATCAATTGCTCCAGATTTTCCACCCAAAACAATGTGCTATATACAGTGCTCGACAAAAGTCTGTGCCGGGTGATAGAATGAGTGTGTGGATTGATTCGATTGATTTATTAATATCAGGCGCTGCAACAGTGATGTCATGTGGCTCCCGGGGAAAATGATTGAGAGGTGGGACAGTAAACATAAAAAGTAACAGTTGAAAAAAAAAGGGAGAGTTGGAGAAGTGAAAGCCCCTTTTAAATGAGCATATGAAACGACTGGAGGATACAAATGAGTGATGAAAAATGTGGACAAGAATGATTGTGGTACAGTAAATGACTGCATAGAGTACGAATGAATGAAATGAGAGAACTTGTGGAGAATAGCCTAAACAGAAGTGTAAGAGATTAACGAGGAGTTTGTTGTTGTTGATGTTCTTCCGGGGCAGAATGGCCTCCTGCCCCACAGACCCCTGGTACACTCTGGTCGCAGTGTATAAAACAAATGAAAATAAAGTAGGGGCTGGCCCTATATGCCTGGGCTACCAAAGCACATCCCAAGGAAATGGGACCAGAGCTTACTGGACCAGGGAGTCTGGGGGCTTACGACCGCCAGGGAAAGTGGGGAAAAGGCTTTGATCCCACAGCCAGTGCTGTGGGCCCAAGTCCACGTTACCACAAGAGCTATAAGTGGGGCCGTACCTTCATAAGACCAGCCCTGAAGGGACCATAAGGGGGAGGGAGTTTACACTGCTGCATGCAAAGGGAAATGCACCCCCGTGTGCTGGCGGTCCACACTGCAGTGGAATAAAAAAGGCCTCCGGTTGCAGTACACCACACATGGATTTTTAATCCTCCATGTGGGCAGATCTCGTCAAATCCACTAGAAAGTGACCAGATCCTACAACAATCTTTATTCTAGCCCTGTGGGGGATAACTAATACTGTATTCACAGAGAATAAAGTCAGCCCCACTGGGCCCACAAGGAGGAGTGTATGATGGAAATAACAAACCAGAAATAACCTGGCAGTCCATGGAATATCTTCTTTCATCAAACCTCAGTGGAAATCAAGAACATGTGGAGGGAAACAAAGAATTTTTTTGGCTCGAAAAGGGGTGTGAATGTGAGTGTGACCCGTTTTACTGGGTATTTCTGTCTCTCATTTTTGTGTTCTGATAAAATATTTCCATCCCAGACTCTAAATAAAGGAAGATGGAGTATTGTATTGATGTTGATGATGATGATCCCTGCCAAGAAAATATAATTTGATGAATTATTACTGTACTGTTGCAGACATATGAAACAGACACACATGAAACGGAGCCCTTCATTGAGCAAAGGGTAGGATGACACGTTTTGTGTGTGTGTGTGTAGCACAGAGTAGACAGAGACATGTGTGTGTGTATGTGTGTGTGTGTAGCATAGAGTAAACAGAGACGTGTGTGTGTGTACTGTATAGCATAGTATAGGACGAGATGTTGAATGTACTGTATATAGGCAACGCATCCTATTCTATGCCTGATAAGGGGTTCCGTTTGAAGTGCGATTATTGGATGTGTCCACAACTATACATGTAAACCATTTTAATATGATAGATAAACATAAAACAGTCATAATTAATAAGTCACAGCGATTGGAAAAAATGTGTGGCTCGTATACCGACTTATAACTGACCTCATATTTGATGTTGGCCAGCCTAAGGAATGTCTCCACCTTGAGTGCAAATGGGCTCAGGTTAGGACAGTATTTCCCCCTCAAAAACTGGTGCAGTAGAACTACGTCTTGTCCCACGCTGTCCCACTCACGCCTAACACAATGAAAAAAAAAACAGTAATGAAATATATTGTTACAATGTACTATACAGGTATTTCAATATTTCTGGTTACATGCATACCTTTCACAGTACAGTATCTTTGTATGGAAACCTCTCTTTTTTTATATACAGTATCTCCCAATGTTTTTTCATTCCCCAAACATATTTTACCTACTAAATACAGTAAACCACATAATTGATTGTTTACAAAAATATGGTTACAGTTCTGGGTATAGCCTACAGTAGTTTATAAATGTTAGCAAACCAACCTGAGTGACAGTTCTGTGCCTCATCTTGAATGGGAACATTGTTAATATTCTTATCTTTCTGTATGCATCATGTAATCTCAATGTTGTATAAAAGATTAAAATTACAAACTGCATAATAATCACCACTTAGTACAGTTACTTGGTGTCAATAATTTTTTTTTCTTCCAAGATTAACCTTTTACATATTAGAGAAGCTACACTATAAGTTTGAACAATATACTGTACTGTACTGTTTTATTTGATGTAATTATAATGGTGGAAATAACTTGTGATATAAGTCATAAAAGAGAACACAATATACGCTCGAGCTTGTAAATTCCCGACCACGTCCCCAAATATTTTACGTCATCTGAGCTGGTAACACTGTGTGGGGAAGGTATCATTGTAGGTGAAAGATTGTATCATGTCGCTCTACTTTGTTCCTCATACTCTGATTCCTCACCAAATAAATGTTACCAGCTCCAACGGCATAAACATCTAAGGACGTGGTCGCGAATTTACGAGCTCGGGTGTACTGTACCTCCTTTCTGCATTATGTCCTAACTGCATGGTTGGCTGAGTAAAAGTTAATTGTCTGATTTCATACAGCTTCATCCTATGTCCTAATCTGTGCCTGCATTCATAGTACAGAATTTCCTTTTGAAGGTAAGAGGATCATAAGAGAGGTTACTGGCAACAGTACATACAGTATGTTAATCACTGTAAAGGGGTTGTTGTTGTTGTAGTTCCTCAGACTGTCTGGCTGACCAGTCCCGAGTCTGGTTGACCTAGGCCGCACAGATACTCGGAAAGTATAAAGTTGAAAGTATAATACCTATATATTACCCGCTTATATATTTTGGCTTATCAACCATTCGGAAAGTGATGAAAGTAGTTCGGAGTGTACCGTAACTTCTGTTTCTCTTCTCCTGTGAAGATGATGATGATTATTTTTGCTTCTGATGATTACAAATGATGATTCTTAATTATTCATGGGCAATTCGGACAGTACCGTGACTTCTGTTTCTTCTAGCTTGTGATAATTATTTTTGCTTATGATAATTATTTAAGCTTGTGATAATTATTTAAGCTTATGATGATTACAAATGGTGATTATTAAATATTTATGGGTGATTCGGACAGTACCGTAGCTTTAAGCTTATGATGATCATTTAAGCTTATGATGATTATTTGTGATGATTATTAATTATTTATGGTCAATTCGGACAGTACCGTAGCTTCTGTTTCTTCTTGGTAGTGATGATCTTCCTGGCTAACCACACAGCCACCACGGCACCAGCTCCCAACACCACACTCCTGTAACCAGCCACTAACTTCACTCCGAGGTCGGCAAGGCTTCCAAGGCCCTCCATCGTCACTGACCGGCGTACAGTGTCTGTCCTGGAAAAATAATATGATGCTCCGTCATTACTTTCGTCAAACTAGAATAACCAGGACTTAAATACTGTACCCAGAAACCATCAGTTTAGCATCACTGACTGGCGTTCGTTCAAGGAAAATTGATCGTTTGTCATTATTTAAGGTCTAAAATAAACTATGGTAGGTAATGAAATTGTAGTTTGTTTATAATGTAAGCTTTAACATCAGCCACAGCAGAAGCTGAAATAAAGCCAAAATTTAACTATTTTTGTTTGTTTCATTAATAAGACTTTGAAACAAGTAAAGTGCAGTATATATAACACATTCAATGGTTAACTTATTCTACGACTCGACCCACAAACCCTCCCTTCGTCACCGGTCTCTAAAAAATCACCCGAAACAGAGGAAAAAAAAAACACTAGAAAAATATATTGATTAATTAAAATGAACTTGGGTCGAGGAAAACTGGGGGGTAAAATAAGTATATGCCGTATGACACATTAATTAGAATATAATGCATTAAATAGTTAACCTTTAAAATCTTTCAACCCATCATCCTTTTATCTGCTTTAAATAATCACCCAAAATACCTGAAAAAATACACTAAACAGTTATACAAATATATTGGTTAAAATTTACTAGGGTAATGCATTGTCATAATAAAAGTTCGATTCCACAGTGGTCGGTATTGGTTTGTAAGCACGCCAACGAAAGAACGTTAGCCGTGTAAACGACTTAATGGGTGAATTATTTAATGAATTTGGTGAGAAAACTATACATTGATCATGGATAAATTTTGTGAATGCGGATACTCGGCTTTTGGAAAATAATAACGAAGCCTTACAAGTGTGGTTGGTTGGTTGGTTGGGAAGCTTACAAACCAATACCACTGTGAAATACACCCATAGTAAAGTATAATATAACCGCCTGACAAAAATGTATTTAAGGAAAACAAAAATATAAAGAAAAATAATACTAATACATTAATTAATTTCTGAGGGTAAATTACTAAAAGCTTAAAAAATCATGAATGTCCTCGTAATTATACACATCACCAAAAATAAAATTACCAAAAATAATTAGGTCTTTCTCGTCACAAATACGATAAAAATAACACAAATACACACAATAGAATATCAGTACATATCTACTGTATTGCTGGCTGGTATTACACACTCCTTTATAACATTCTAAGACACTTTTCATTACCTAAATAACAGTCGAGGTGAGAGTTAACTAACTAACTAAATAGGCCTAAGTCTTGTTATGTTATGTAACCACCGAGTGACATAATACTACTAAATAATTTATTATATGGCTACTACTGATTGTCATCATTATCATTATTATTATTATTATTATTATGTCATTCTACTATTAATTCAAAGTACAAATTAAAGTGTGGAAGTGTTTTGTATCCGTGTAATCAAAGGCTCTCATTTGATATAAGCAAACGATGTTGTTGTTGATTTGTTGTTGGGGTTTTACTCGGGGAAAGTAAAGCCTATAAATGTTTTTATTATTTCATTCTGGTAGAGTTATTCCTCAAAAATAATTATTGTTTACCACAGAAAATAATGGTTTCTAGTGACACCAGCCAGTGCTCAGCTGTTAACAATAGTATAGGTGGGAATTAAAGTATATACATACAGTTTATTATTTCATTCTGGTAGAGTTATTCCTCAATTGTTTACCACAGAAAATAATGGTTTATAGTGACACCAGCCAGTGCTCTGTTAACAATAGTAGAGGTGGGAAACACCTCTAAAGAGAGTTAATTAGGGCCCAATAAGGGGGTGCGGGAATAGGGGGACAGGCTTAGGGCGGCTTAGGGGGTACGGTTTTTTTTGGGTGTGGAAGTAGGGGGACAGTCTTGGGGGGAAAGGTTGCGGGAATAGGGGACAGCAGGCTTTCTACCCACTCCAAGCTAGCCTGTCCCCCTATTCCCGCACCCTCGATCCCAGTCACCCCCCCAAGCCTGTCCGGCGGCCTGTATAAGCTGTATGGCCTCTTCAGGTCTGTATAAACTGCATGGGTGGTTGTGCAGGCAGTACCATGGTGTGTGTGTGTGTGTATTACCATGGTGTGTGTGTGTGTGTATTACCATGGTGTGTGTGTGTGTGTGTATGTGATGGTTTGCACAAATGACTCTGAACAATATCTAACAAGCTTTTCGTCAATCACATCACACCCCTGTACAGTGATGCATGATAATGTGTGGTGACTGCTCAGGCTTATTATAGTGTGTGGCAAACAAAAAAAGTGTGTGGCGGATACTAGAGTCGACAACACTGGAGGTTCACACCAATGACTATACAAGAATGATAGGAAAGCTCTCCTCTCGACCAATAGAAAATCACAAAACAAAGCACAAACTGGAACCTCACGAACGGCCGACAACGCCATCTATATACTGCTTAGATAATTAAATTTCAGGAGTAACTTATCTAAATTGTAGATAATTAAAATTTCAGGAGTAACTTATATAAAATCTCATAACTAATGTAGCCTACAGTACAGGACTAACTCCTCTAATTTTAATCAATGCCTAACTTCTATTGTGCATAATCCGCCTGATTTTCAATATTTGTTTGTGCATGTTATGCACTGAGAGTAGGCTAAATGAAAGTCATAATTGTAATAATACCTGTTACATAAATACCTACATCATTAGGCTACATAATGACTGTCTAAATTGTTGGAGTTTGCAACACCTAATAAATTGCAATTACACACATTTATATTACCAATTACTTTTATCATCATAAAAACATACCTGCGTATTAGGTGTGCAAGTTTGGGCCTGGTTCACATGTATCATACTAAACTCCAGACGAATTATGACAGGAATAAAGACACAACCTTAAACAAATAATTGTTTTATTGGGGAAAATAATTTTGTCACAGATGTAGCATAGCAACCAACGACATGCTGTACAAGTAGGCCTACAACATCCCAATAAAGGTATATGAAATAAAAACACACACAACTAAGAACTATGTAACACAGTACAGTACTGTATAACAACACACAAGATCATGCATGTACAAGACATAAATGCAGTACAAATAAAATTATGTTTATGCACTAACATAAACACGCTTTACATTTCGTCGCACATTTCTTTCGGAAATATATAATAACACCTGCATAATTAATTCACTACATCCTTATGTTTACTCAAATTATAACTTACAGTGACCACAGGCATTATATAGAGTAATTCATATCATTCAATGTATCTGGTTTTAAGTGAATTATTGGGTTAAGTGTAAAGGAACCGAAATATACATATCGCCGTTAACTCTTGGCTCTGTTGTTTTTTTCTTTTTTTGCAGACGACACACTACTACAACAGCCAGCGCCATCTACATGCGGCTTGTGAAACTCCTTGAAGGGGGTTCATAGTAGTGATTAATGAGCTTTCCTATCATCCTTTTTATAGTCATTGGTTCACACCTTGTGGGGTACACACATTGACAACGCTGAGTGATGAAAGCGGCAGTGGAGGACACTGTACTTTATTCCACACGCTGTCTTTACTGCATTAGAATAATGTAGATACTCACAGCTACTTTTCCATTTCCTCTGTTTTCCGTCCATCATCCTTGTTGTCCTCTACACTTTATAAAACGAGCTGGAGGACGTAGGAAGTCTTAGAGTGGCCACAACACTGAGGAAAATGGGTCCGTGACTTCGTGTGGTACAGCCATGGCTGATAGTGCTTGACCAGGGTATACAAGGAGTGTTGGAGAGCAATTGAACTGAGTTCGAAAATGTGAGTCTTCTAAACCTCTCTCAACGTTGAGAATGGTTTGGAAAATTCACTTGATCGAACTCTGTTCAGTTGCTCACCAACACTCCTTGTATACCCTAGTCAAGCACTATCAGCCATGGCTGTACACCTGCTTTAGTATCCATGAAAAATTGTTCCCATTCACACCACGGCGGTATAGGCAAGAATATTTCATGGTGTTGACGATGGTGTGATGCCAGTACGATGACTCCATAGACACTACAGACAGAACCATTGTACCAATACCACGTCATCATCAATACCAAGGAAATTCTTGCCTACCACCCCTAAAGCCAACCATGTACAGTTGCGCACAGATGACTCGAGTCCATGGCACCTCATTCACCAATATACTGAATGAGGTGCCATGGCCTCCAGTCAACTACTCACAACTGTACAGTCATGGTTGATAGTACTGCACCACCAGGGACCAACGAGTGTTACAGACCAACTGAATACAGTTCCAACAAGTGAATTCTTAACGTTGAGAGAGGTTTAGAAGACTCACTTTTTCGAACTCTGTTCAGTGGTTCCCCAGCACTCCTTGAACCCTGGTGGTCCAGCACTATCAGCCATGACTGTACAGTCGCCAGCACTGCCGCGTGGTACAAGGGCTCACATATTTTAGATATATAAGTGATTCAGTTCTATAAGAAACAAAGTTCACTTTCTATGCTAGTGTATCGAGGATACTCCATCTCACACACGTGGATTGTTTCCAGTTAAATAATCAGAGTGGTGCTACATTTGTAACATTTTTGTATATGTGTGAGACCCTTTCCACGCCCGGTGTTGCAGGAGAGTGTAATGTTTGGTCCTCAACACATTTCATTGTAGTCCAACCCTTCAAAAATAATTATTGTACAGCAGTAGGAACAGTGCTGCAGATCTTGGGACCAAATCATGCCGAGCCGAGAATTTAGATTCAGGTCAACTTTAGAATGATAATGTTAAGAAGCTTAAGATAATTTTCCACCAATCAGTAGGTGGCTAACATCCCCCCCCCTTCCTCATCTAAGAAAGGATATTAAGACTCATCACTCACCTGAAATCACCACTTTATCCTGAAGATGTCCAACGTACTGGACAAAACGTCGACTTCCTCTAACAACAAACATTTTGCCTCACTTCTCCACGAGCTAAGTCAAGAACAGAGAAAAACTGTAAGATCCATAGAACCATAGAAAACAAATAAAAAAACTCATAAATACAGAACAATCCATTTCCTTCAACCTCGTTTGCCTAAAAGAGAATATATATATATATATATATATATATATATATATATATATATATATATATATATATATATATATATATATATATATATATATATATATATATATATATATATATATATCCACAAATTACTATACACATTTACTAAGTGGATGTTATATTTATATAAATCAATTAATATACAGTAAGAGAAAATATGTGTAACTGCGATGATTTTCCTTATCATGTTAATCCTCAATACGACATGGTCCACATTAGCCTTTTATTGGTGGTAGGAGTAGGAGTAGGAGTTGGAGTAGGAGTAGGTAAGATCTAACACCCATACACCTGTGACAGACAAAGGGTCTAACTCAGAGGCTAGTTGAGGTTGTGCTTTTAGTTGGGTCATTGTTAGAGAGTGAGGTGCCCAATCTTCACTGCCACACACACACACACTTCCTGTTTCGTAGAGGACTGCACCAAGGCCAGAATAGTAGGCGATGGGGATGGATGTTACTTGCCATGCAAAGCCTAAATTATATTAAAGGAAATATTTTGGACTTCAATAGTTTCAAATGAAATTTTATTACATATACAATATTGTATAGACATAAACTATCTTAAAATATTATTATTATTATTATTATTATTATTATTATTATTATTATTATTATTATTATTAAATACACTACTGCTTACAGTGGTATGATTATTATTATTATTATTATTATTATTGTTATTATTATTATTATTATTATTATTATTATTATTAATACTATTATTATTATTATTATTATTATTATTATTATTATTATTATTATTATTATTATTATTATTATTATTATTATTATTATTATTATTATTATTATTATTATTATTATTATTATTATTATTATTATATTGTTGCTTCTATATCTTTTCTTCGTGTTTGCTGTCCTTTCTTTCCTTCCAATTCCTTCCTTCGTGTTTCCTGTCCCTTCTTTTCTTCTATTTCCTTCCTTATTTGTGTTTGCTGTTCTTCCTTTCCTATTTCCTTTCTTATCTGTGCTTGCTCTCCATCCTTTCCTTCTATTTCCTTCCTTATTTGTACTTGCTCTCCCTCCTTTCCTTCTATTTCCTTTGTTATTTGTGCTTGCTGTCCCTCCTTTCCTTCGTGCATGCTTGCTTGCCGAACAGTCACTTTCCTTTCGCTATTTTTGTCACTGTTTTTGTAGTGGGATAATTCGAGTACATCCCTTTTTCTATTACTACTCACCACACCACCACCACGCTCAGCTGCTGGTCTCTCACTAGTTTTATTCAAGCGACAGACCACGGTGAAAATCTCGAAGAACTGCCGCTTAAAATTATCATTGAAATAACCATAGAGCAGAGGATTGGAACACGCCGAGGACATTCCAATCAAGTGACACACCGCATAGACGATGACCATAGCCTCGGGGTCATCGTAGAAGGGGTTGGTGAAGTCCACGATGACGTTGAATAGATTTAAGGGCAGCCACGATAGACAGAAGATTAGGGCTATGGTAACGAGTAAAGTGTTGGTTTTCCTCACGCGGCTATCGTGTCGACTACTGTTGTTTGTCCTAGTCACAGACGATGGCCTCAGGGAGCTATTGTTACGATGCTTCAGTTTACGGTATATCATTGCGTATGATATGCTCACCATTATTATAGGAAGGCAATACTGTACCTGAAAACAAAAAAAGAAAAAAGGAAAATATTATAATATATTTAATAGTACCGGTATACGTAAAGTACAAAACAGTCACGAGTATTAATAAGTATCCAGGTGTGCTTCCAATACCTATAGAGACAGAAAATATATGGACAATAATTAAAAGGGACCCTGTGTGTGCGATGTAGTCAGAAAATTGGAGGTTAGTGAGTCCTTCAAGCATTGCCACGACACACACACACACACACACACACACATACATTGAAGGAGCTTGATTCATGGCATAGACAGGAGGAATCAGAAGCCACCAGTTCTCATACACGATCACAGGGTCCTTAAGGGGAGGGTATAGTCTTGACATTTTTGGAGATTATGATTCCTCCCAACTATTCCAGGCAACAGGATACCATTATTTTTCTTCATCTTGGTCTGTTTCCTGGCATACTTTGGAGGAATCAAGGCACTCCAATGTACCAAAAGTATACTCTCCCCTTAAGATCTCTATTGGAATGACTTCGTTGCATGGTGAATTGGACTGATCAAAGAAAGCTTCAACCAAAACTGTATATTTATTAGTACTCGTGACTGTACATTCACAGTCAATAATAATCATCCACATATGGGTATCTCAAACAATATGCTTCACAGAAACAAATAAAGTTAAATAATAGAATAACAAATGATATATTATTTAACCTGTGTAAATACAACATAATATTATGGAGAAAAGATAAAGTTGGTAAAAATGGAGGTGGAGTAATGATTTAAATTTTAAAGGTTAACCAAACAGAATTAGTGATATTCAGATATTGTTGAATTAATAGCAGTAGTTGTTATAACACCCGAAGAAGTAATTATTATATATGTCACTAAAGACAAAAATATGGGATAATAAGGAGTATTTAGAACTAATACATTTCACAGTGAAGAACCTCAAAGTAATTCTACAAAGGATGGAAGACAAATCTCAAAGGTTAATATTAACAGGAAACTTTAACACCAAAATGAATTGGATAAATTCTGAAGCAAAGACAACAGAAAACCAATGGAATACTAAATGACAAGATCTAATACAAGACTTCTTGTTAACACAACATATTACTAATAATACAAGAATAAGAGGAAAGGATGAACCATCACTATTAGACTTAATATTTACTAGAAATGAAAATGAAATTAATAATATAGAATATAAACCACCATTAGGAAAAAGATTAGGTGATCATGTGATTGATTGATGGATATTAGGCGCCGCAACATCGAGGTCCTATAGCGCCAGAAAAAGGTGATAGAGAGGTGTGACAGCAAGAAAGAGGGAAATAAAAAGAAAAGAGGGACATTTGAAGAACTGAAAGATGGAAACCATTTAGTTTGGTCTCTTACTAGCTACCTTCCTAGCATGGGAAACCCTCTCTCCCCTAACTCGGAGCAGAGCAGGGGCCGGAGCCCCCTCTAGTATGGTGATCATGTGATGATATGGATTTCTTAGTAGCATAACGACATAATAGAAGTCCAAGATAAACCAAACAAGATAACAACTTTAAAATAGGGAAGTACAATGTATTAAAACTGTAACATATCAAACACATTAATTGAAACGAAATGATGGTTATTGAAAACATGAATGATCAATCTTTAAATTTTTGTAAAATATATAATGAAGGAGTGAGTGAATATATCCCAGATAGAAAAACACAAAAATCAAACAGTGGTTTAATGGCAAATGTGTTACAACCAAGAAAAAGAGACACACCTTATGAAACAGATTTAGATTTTTAGAAGACATGGAGGTGAAAGAGCATATGATAAATAAACAAGTGAAAGAAATGAAAGAAATGCATATACCAAGATAAGAAGAGAAGCCCAAATGCAATATCAAAAACACAATATTAATAATTTATCAATAAAAGTAAGGAACAACCAAAATTATTCTACAGTTACATTAAAAGCAAAAGCAAATTAAAGGACAAAAATTCAAAACATTACGAGTGAAGGAAAAACTTATACAGAAGAAAAATAAATTTGCGAAATATCAAATACAAAATTCCAGTCTGTATTACAAACACAAACACGTATGAAGTAAAAGAGTTTGAGGTGAGCAGATTAGAAATAGAAAAAAGAGTTAGAAGCTGTGAATAAAAGTAAAGTCAGTGGACCAGATAACAGTGTTGGTAAATCTGGAGCAACTGATTCCTCCAAACTATTCCAAGCAACAGAACACCATTATTTTTGTTCATGTGGTCCTGTTTCCGGGCATACTTTGGAGGAATCAAGGCACTCGGAGCAATGTAACAAAAGTGAATTACCCCCCTTTAAAGAATGTACTAAAAAATTAAGTTATAAGTGAGCCATTATAATTTATAGAGTGCTTCAAAAATCAATACAATAAGGCCAATTAATTACCAGAGAGTTGGAAGCAAACAAATATAGTCCCATTATTTTAAGAAAGGAAAAAATAGACAAGTCCCACTTAACTACAGCAGGCCTGTATCACTAACAAGACTTTGTGTTGTGTGTAAAATTATGAAAACACTTCTAAGGAACAATTGGGTTCAACACTTGCAGAAAAATGAGATGATAACAGCGAGACAATAATTATGGGTTTAGGAAGGAAAGATCATGTGTCACAAACTTACTAAGTTACTATACAAGTATGAAGAAACACTAAAGAAACTTAATGTTACCTAAACTGGAAGAAAGACGTAAGAGATGAGATGAGATTATGGTTTATAAATGTGTCACAGAAAAAGATTTGATAGATATAGAGAACTTATGTCAACAAGGAATACCTACAATGTGAGGTCACAGTAAGAAGTTAATTAAAAGAAGAGGAGACAAAGAAGTACAGAAATATAGTTTTCCAACTAAAGTAATAGACGAATGGAACAAATTACCAGATGTGGTGACTGTCAAAAACACACATAACTTTAACGAAAAATATATTAATTAGGTTATAAAAATGTAGTAAGGCATTACAGCAACTGGAAAACATCTGTTTTGTATATTAAATGTCCATAGTTGTTTGTAGCGATCATAAGGTTGTAATACAGAAGGAAATTATATATTATCTTTTGTATTATGTACATATGATTCCTACAAATTGTTGTGGAGGTCAATATAGTTCACCTTCTATCAAAATGTTGTCGCAATTCATATTTTGCCAACTGTACAAACACACACGTATTGTACAGTCGGCGGCAGAAGTCTCAAGTGAGGCGACAGGACTTTTACCGCCGACTGTACAGCTGGCCACACCACACTCCCTTGAGGCCCACACACCCACCAGTGTTGTCAACATTGACCAAGATATTAATCCCGAAACACTAGTAGTGAGTTCTGGTGGCTGGAACCATTCACTGTTGGAAGGGAGAAAGAAGTAAGGAGGGATTTGACGAGGGTAGGTCCTAATGGGGGGGGAGGTGTGTCTATACAAGAGAGGTGAGAACATTATTCTTGAGGAGGTGATAAATTAATGGAAGCTTTAATAAAACTACGAAAATACAACTGGTTATTAATTATTTATATACTGACATTCATGTTAATTAATAACATCATTAAAGATAAGATTAACTTAAACTTAAAATTATTCATAATATTACAAGGGTGCCATCACGTGAGGGATAATGAGAGCCTTCATATTTGACACTATGATTATAAACTGTTAAAGGTAGATACGGGGGAAATAGAAGTGTGTTAGTGGTATCAACACTTGACACATGTAATATAAAGGTATTCACATTTACTTCATGTAATAAAGAGCATTCTGGTTCATGATTCTTATTCAGTTATTGTGTAAGTATTTTTCAGCGTTTAGTGCTTGATAATAACCTGGTATTATAACCATTGAATACTATACGAATAAAGTATACAATAATGTTACCACGCTTGTTTTTGTGTTACATTATAATATTAAAAAGTTAATCTTACCTTTAATGATGTTATTAATTAACATGAATGTCAGTATATAAATAATTAATAACCAGGTGTATTTTCGTAGTTTTATTAAAGCTTCCATTCATTTATCACCTCATCAAGAATAATGTTCTCACCTCTCTTGTATAGATAGACACACACACACACACCCGCCATTACCCTCGTCAAATCCCTCCTTACTTCTTTCTCCCTTCCAATAGTGAATGGTTCCAGCCACCAGAACTCACTACTAGTGTTTCAGGATTAATATCTTGGCCATATAAAAAAAATATATATATATATAATACGCTCACCCATACGCACAGAAGGGCATAAACACAAACAAAATCACACACGCACACATGTATATATAACAAATACATACATGTAGCCTCTGACTGTATTTACTGTGAATATTGGCCCTACCTACCATACCCTCACACCAGACCACCTCCCCTGCTACACTACCCAACACACACACACACACACACACACACACCACGTTTGTCTGTGTGTAATAACAGGGTTAAGTGATGACTTACTGTATTAACATATTTAGCTGTAGGATTATTATAATTTTGTTGTTGTTGTAAATATTTTCCATATCACTGATGGAGTGAGAGTCAATGTGTTGATTCCACAATGGTTTATTTTGATTTATTAATAACGATAGAAACTGAACTGTGTAAAATAATGACTCATGATTAAATTATAGGATGAATTTGATGACTCCACTATGAAAGTATTATAAAAAAAAAATGAACTACCTGACATATTTTGTGGCTATGGCTATTGAGTTTGTTGGTTGGGGAGGATCATAACAAACCGAAGCATCACATTCTGAGTTGAAGCCGGAGATCTAGAACAGGCAGTTTCTGGACGACAGCCCACCTAAAATCTCCATTGGATCGAGATATGTGTGTATGTGTGTGTTCCTTAGTGCCAAATACGAGACATTAGGGGCAGAAGTCAGTATTAATTAAGGATGGTAATAAAAAGTAAGTACCCGATAATAGACACTGGTTACTAAAATGGGACAAGTATCTTTCACCTGGGCTGTACCATCCATTCATGTATCCAACTGTACACTCGAGCTCGTAAATTCGCCACCACGTCCCCAAATGTTTATGTCATCATCTGAGCTGGTAACACTGTGTGGGGAAGGTGTCATTGATGAAGGTGAAAGATTATATCATGTGTCGCTCTACTATGTTCCACCTACTCTGATTCCTCACCAAATAAATGTCACCAGCTCAAAGGGCATACACCCGTAGTTTTAAAACATTTGAGGGCCCTTACTGGAGCTCTATGAACCCTCCAAATAATCCAGGCCACAAAACGCTTCAGTGTTTCGAATAGGGAATTTGTTGCCTGGAGTAGTTTGGAGAATTCATAGAGCTCCTGTAAGGGCCCTCAAATGTTTTAAAACTACGGGTGTTAAACATCGAAGTATGTGGTCAGGTGTACGAGCTCAGGTGTACACGTCGACCAACCACAGACAGTGAAATAAAAGTTATCCTTCAATTCATAAATACTTTCTCTCATTGATGTGTTTACTTTTGGGGATATTGCCAGAAGCCTCCAACAGTGTTCAGATACATTATTCCCCAACTGTACATTATTATTATGGACAAACTGCGTCATCGTCACTAAATAATTACCAGTTTTAATATGCAATGAGTTAGTTGAAGTGACGAGCCTATCTTTACTTATGAGGACTAATGAGAAATCGAGGGTTCATTGACTTCATTCCCTCTCTACATTGATAATATAATATTTAATTACAAATTTACATTCATAAACATTGACATCATACTCAACGATAAGAAAAGAGGCAACATTATTCAATATATTACGAAAGGTATAGTTTCACTCGAAATTAATAATCTCTAGCGGCTAGCCTATACCTGAGTAAAAAACCGAGGTCTGAAGCAGGCGGTTTCTGGACGACAGCTCACCCATACCATCTCGAGGACACACACACACACACACACACACACATATCTCAAACAAATGGAGGCTTTGGTTGGGCTGTCGTGAATTGAGAGTGTAGTACCAGCAAACATTTTTTCAGTTCACCTTGAGTTTCACTGGCGCCAAATATAAACTTACACATTAAAACTTACTTAAGTACTGTTTCCCATTGTATACATACACTGCTTGTTGTAAAAGGCGACTAAAGGGGGATTTATTTTCACTGACTGTCCCTTTTCTTTCATTTGTTACGTTTTGTGTTTACTGTCCCACATTTCAATCATCTTCTAGAATCCACAGTCGCTATATGACCTCGCTGTTGAGGCGCCTATTATCGATCAATCAGTCAGTCAAATCCTAATAAGTAATAGTCATCCTCATATGGATATTT
>JAWZYT010002834.1:230000-237500 GCA_034508575.1 Petrolisthes manimaculis | reverse complement strand
TTTGTAAGAAATATTTGCATTATTCTCTCTCTCTTTCCCTCCACTTCCCTCCTTCTTTCCTCCATATCTTCTCTCCCTTTCATCCGATTTTCTCTCCGTTTGTCTCTATCTCTCCTCCATTTTTCCCTCCTTCTCTCCAGGTCTCCAAATCTTCTCTCCGTCTCTCCATTCTCTCACAATCTCACAAAATCTCTCTCTCTCTCTCTCTCTCTCTCTCTCTCTCTCTCTCTTCTCTTAATTATATACTTTTTAAAAACATATTACTTTGGTATACAATCATACACCTGTATATAATGTGTGTATGTGTGTGTATGTGTGTATATGTGTGTATTTTGATAGGTTAGGTTATGTATGTGTGAGTGTGTATGTATGTCTCTCAAAACAGAGAAATATACACACATACATACACATACATACATATACATATAATTATATACATACACAGATACATATACAAATAAAAAATATACACATAATTATACATACATACAAATACATACAAAATAAAAAATACACACACACATACATACATACACGTACACACATACATATACAAATATTGTATGAATAATAATAATAATAAAAATAATAATAATAATAATAATAATAATAATAATAATAATAATAATAATAATAATAATAATAATAATAATAATAATAATAATAATAATAATAATAATAAAAATAACAATAATAATAATAATAATAATAATAATAATAATAATAATAATAATAATAATAATAATAATAATAATAATAATAATAATAATAAATAAAATAAAGAAGTCTGTGTTAATATTATTCCGTTTTTTACAATGGCTAGAGGGTTTTTTCCCTACCTTTCCTCCTTCTTTCCTCCATATCTTCTCTCCCTTTCCTCCGATTGTCTCTCCGTTTGTCTTTATGTCTCCTCCATTTCTCCCTCCTTCTCTCCATTTCTCCAAATTTTCTCTCCGTCTCTCCATTCTCTCACAATCTCTCTCTCTGTAAGAAAAATTTGCATTATTCTCTCTCTCTCTTTCCTTCCATTTCCCTCCTCCTTTCCTCCATATCTTCTCTCCCTTTTATCCGATTTTCTCTCCGTTTGTCTCTATCTCTCCTCCATTTCTCCCTCCTTCTCTCCATTTCTCCAAATTTTCTCTCCGTCTCTCCATTCTCTCACAATCTCTCTCTTTGTAAGAACTATTTGCATTATTCTCTCTCTCTTTTCCTCCATTTCTCTCCTTCTTTCCTCCATATCTTCTCTCTCTTTCATCCGATTTTCTCTCCGTTTGTTTCTATCTCTCCTCCATTTATTCCTCCTTCTTTCCATTTCTCCAAATTTTATCTCCGTCTTTCCATTCTCTCACAATCTCTCTCTTTGTAAGAAATATTTGCATTATTCTCTCCTTCTTTCCTCCATATCTTCTCTCCCTTTCATCCGATTTTCTCTCCGTTTGTCTCTATCTCTCCTCCATTTTTCCCTCCTTCTCTCCATGTTTCCAAATCTTCTCTCAATCTCTCCATTCTCTCACAATCTCTCTCTTTGTAAGAAATATTTGCATTATTCTCTCTCTCTTTCCCTCCATTTCTCTCCTTCTTTCCTCCATATCTTCTCTCCCTTTCCTCCGATTTTCTCTCCGTTTGTCTCCATCTCTCCTCCATTTCTCCCTCCTTCTCTCCATCTCTCCAAGTTTTCTCTCTGTCTCTCCATTATCTCACAATCTCTCTCTTTGTAAGAAATATTTGCATTATTCTCTCTCTCTCTTTCCTTCCATTTCTCTCCTTTCCTCCATATCTTCTCTCCCTTTCCTCCGATTTTCTCTCCGTTTGTCTCCATCTCTCCTCCATTTCTCCCTCCTTCTCTCCATCTCTCCAAGTTTTCTCTCCGTCTCTCCATTCTCTCACAATCTCTCTCTTTGTAAGAAATATTTGCATTATTCTCTCTCTCTCTTTCCCTCCATTTCTCTCCTTCTTTCCTCCATATCTTCTCTCCCTTTCCTCCGATTTCCTCTCCGTTTGTCTCCATCTCTCCTCCATTTCTCCCTCCTTCTCTCCATCTCTCCAAGTTTTCTCTCCGTCTCTCCATTCTCTCACAATCTCTCTCTTCGTAAGAAAAATTTGCATTATTCTCTCTCTCTTTCCCTCCATTTCTCTCCTTCTTTCCTCCATATCTTCTCTCCCTTTCCTCCGATTGTCTCTCCGTTTGTCTCTATGTCTCCTCCATTTCTTCCTCCTTCTCTCCATTTCTCCAAATTTTCTCTCCGTCTCTCCATTCTCTCACAATCTCTCTCTCTGTAAGAAAAATTTGCATTATTCTCTCTCTCTCTTTCCTTCCATTTCCCTCCTCCTTTCCTCCATATCTTCTCTCCCTTTTATCCGATTTTCTCTCCGTTTGTCTCTATCTCTCCTCCATTTCTCCCTCCTTCTCTCCATTTCTCCAAATTTTCTCTCCGTCTCTCCATTCTCTCACAATCTCTCTCTTTGTAAGAACTATTTGCATTATTCTCTCTCTCTTTTCCTCCATTTCTCTCCTTCTTTCCTCCATATCTTCTCTCTCTTTCATCCGATTTTCTCTCCGTTTGTTTCTATCTCTCCTCCATTTATTCCTCCTTCTTTCCATTTCTCCAAATTTTATCTCCGTCTTTCCATTCTCTCACAATCTCTCTCTTTGTAAGAAATATTTGCATTATTCTCTCCTTCTTTCCTCCATATCTTCTCTCCCTTTCATCCGATTTTCTCTCCGTTTGTCTCTATCTCTCCTCCATTTTTCCCTCCTTCTCTCCATGTTTCCAAATCTTCTCTCAATCTCTCCATTCTCTCACAATCTCTCTCTTTGTAAGAAATATTTGCATTATTCTCTCTCTCTTTCCCTCCATTTCTCTCCTTCTTTCCTCCATATCTTCTCTCCCTTTCCTCCGATTTTCTCTCCGTTTGTCTCCATCTCTCCTCCATTTCTCCCTCCTTCTCTCCATCTCTCCAAGTTTTCTCTCTGTCTCTCCATTATCTCACAATCTCTCTCTTTGTAAGAAATATTTGCATTATTCTCTCTCTCTCTTTCCTTCCATTTCTCTCCTTTCCTCCATATCTTCTCTCCCTTTCCTCCGATTTTCTCTCCGTTTGTCTCCATCTCTCCTCCATTTCTCCCTCCTTCTCTCCATCTCTCCAAGTTTTCTCTCCGTCTCTCCATTCTCTCACAATCTCTCTCTTTGTAAGAAATATTTGCATTATTCTCTCTCTCTCTTTCCCTCCATTTCTCTCCTTCTTTCCTCCATATCTTCTCTCCCTTTCCTCCGATTTCCTCTCCGTTTGTCTCCATCTCTCCTCCATTTCTCCCTCCTTCTCTCCATCTCTCCAAGTTTTCTCTCCGTCTCTCCATTCTCTCACAATCTCTCTCTTCGTAAGAAAAATTTGCATTATTCTCTCTCTCTTTCCCTCCATTTCTCTCCTTCTTTCCTCCATATCTTCTCTCCCTTTCCTCCGATTGTCTCTCCGTTTGTCTCTATGTCTCCTCCATTTCTTCCTCCTTCTCTCCATTTCTCCAAATTATCTCTCCGTCTCTCCATTCTCTCACAATCTCTCTCTTTGTAAGAAATATTTGCATTATTCTCTCTCTCTTTCCCTCCATTTCTCTCCTTCTTTCCTCCATATCTTCTCTCCCTTTCATCCGATTTTCTCTCCGTTTGTCTCTATCTCTCCTCCATTTTTCCCTCCTTCTCTCCATTCCTCCAAATTTTCTCTCCGTCTCTCCATTCTCTCACAATCTCACAAAATCTCTCTCTCTCTCTCTCTCTCTCTCTCTCTCTCTCTCTTCTCTTAATTATATACTTTTTATAAACATATTACTTTGGTATACAATCATACACCTGTATATAATGTGTGTATGTGTGTGTATGTGTGTATATGTGTGTATTTTGATAGGTTAGGTTATGTATGTGTGAGTGTGTATGTATGTCTCTCAAAACAGAGAAATATACACACATACATACACATACATACATATACATATAATTATATACATACACAGATACATATACAAATAAAAAATATACACATAATTATACATACATACAAATACATACAAAATAAAAAATACACACACACATACATACATACACGTACACACATACATATACAAATATTGTATGAATAATAATAATAATAAAAATAATAATAATAATAATACTAATACTAATACTAATACTAATACTAATAATAATAATAATAATAATAATAATAATAATAATAATAATAATAATAATAATAATAATAAAAATAATAATAATAATAATAATAATAATAATAATAATAATATTAATAATAATAATAATAATAATACTAATACTAATACTAATACTAATACTAATACTAATACTAATAATAATAATAATAATAATAATAATAATAATAATAATAATAATAATAATAATAATACTAATACTAATACTAATACTAATACTAATACTAATACTAATACTAATAATAATAATAATAATAATAATAATAATAATAAATAAAATAAAGAAGTCTGTGTTAATATTATTCCGTTTTTTACAATGGCTAGAGGGTTTTTTCCCTACCTTTCCTCCTTCTTTCCTCCATATCTTCTCTCCCTTTCCTCCGATTGTCTCTCCGTTTGTCTTTATGTCTCCTCCATTTCTCCCTCCTTCTCTCCATTTCTCCAAATTTTCTCTCCGTCTCTCCATTCTCTCACAATCTCTCTCTCTGTAAGAAAAATTTGCATTATTCTCTCTCTCTCTTTCCTTCCATTTCCCTCCTCCTTTCCTCCATATCTTCTCTCCCTTTTATTCGATTTTCTCTCCGTTTGTCTCTATCTCTCCTCCATTTCTCCCTCCTTCTCTCCATTTCTCCAAATTTTCTCTCCGTCTCTCCATTCTCTCACAATCTCTCTCTTTGTAAGAACTATTTGCATTATTCTCTCTCTCTTTTCCTCCATTTCTCTCCTTCTTTCCTCCATATCTTCTCTCTCTTTCATCCGATTTTCTCTCCGTTTGTTTCTATCTCTCCTCCATTTATTCCTCCTTCTTTCCATTTCTCCAAATTTTATCTCCGTCTTTCCATTCTCTCACAATCTCTCTCTTTGTAAGAAATATTTGCATTATTCTCTCCTTCTTTCCTCCATATCTTCTCTCCCTTTCATCCGATTTTCTCTCCGTTTGTCTCTATCTCTCCTCCATTTTTCCCTCCTTCTCTCCATGTTTCCAAATCTTCTCTCAATCTCTCCATTCTCTCACAATCTCTCTCTTTGTAAGAAATATTTGCATTATTCTCTCTCTCTTTCCCTCCATTTCTCTCCTTCTTTCCTCCATATCTTCTCTCCCTTTCCTCCGATTTTCTCTCCGTTTGTCTCCATCTCTCCTCCATTTCTCCCTCCTTCTCTCCATCTCTCCAAGTTTTCTCTCTGTCTCTCCATTCTCTCACAATCTCTCTCTTTGTAAGAAATATTTGCATTATTCTCTCTCTCTCTTTCCCTCCATTTCTCTCCTTCTTTCCTCCATATCTTCTCTCCCTTTCCTCCGATTTCCTCTCCGTTTGTCTCCATCTCTCCTCCATTTCTCCCTCCTTCTCTCCATCTCTCCAAGTTTTCTCTCCGTCTCTCCATTCTCTCACAATCTCTCTCTTCGTAAGAAAAAATTGCATTATTCTCTCTCTCTTTCCCTCCATTTCTCTCCTTCTTTCCTCCATATCTTCTCTCCCTTTCCTCCGATTGTCTCTCCGTTTGTCTCTATGTCTCCTCCATTTCTTCCTCCTTCTCTCCATTTCTCCAAATTATCTCTCCGTCTCTCCATTCTCTCACAATCTCTCTCTTTGTAAGAAATATTTGCATTATTCTCTCTCTCTTTCCCTCCATTTCTCTCCTTCTTTCCTCCATATCTTCTCTCCCTTTCATCCGATTTTCTCTCCGTTTGTCTCTATCTCTCCTCCATTTTTCCCTCCTTCTCTCCATTTCTCCAAATTTTCTCTCCGTCTCTCCATTCTCTCACAATCTCACAAAATCTCTCTCTCTCTCTCTCTCTCTCTCTCTCTCTCTCTTCTCTTAATTATATACTTTTTATAAACATATTACTTTGGTATACAATCATACACCTGTATATAATGTGTGTATGTGTGTGTATGTGTGTATATGTGTGTATTTTGATAGGTTAGGTTATGTATGTGTGAGTGTGTATGTATGTCTCTCAAAACAGAGAAATATACACACATACATACACATACATACATATACATATAATTATATACATACACAGATACATATACAAATAAAAAATATACACATAATTATACATACATACAAATACATACAAAATAAAAAATACACACACACATACATACATACACGTACACACATACATATACAAATATTGTATGAATAATAATAATAATAAAAATAATAATAATAATAATAATAATAATAATAATAATAATAATAATAATAATAATAATAATAATAATAATAATAATAATAATAATAATAATAATAATAATACTACTAATACTAATACTAATACTAATACTAATACTAATACTAATACTAATACTAATACTAATACTAATAATAATAATAATAATAATAAATAAAATAAAGAAGTCTGTGTTAATATTATTCCGTTTTTTATAATGGCTAGAGTTTTTTTTCCCTTCCTTTCCTCCTTCTTTCCTCCATATCTTCTCTCCCTTTCCTCCGATTGTCTCTCCGTTTGTCTCTATATCCCCTCCATTTCTCCCTCCTTCTCTCCATTTCTCCAAATTTTCTCTCCGTCTCTCCATTCTCTCACAATCTCTCTCTTTGTAAGAAATATTTGCATTATTCTCTCTCTCTTTCCTTGCATCTCTCTCCTTCTTTCCTCCATATCTTCTCTCCCTTTCCTCCGATTTTCTCTCCGTTTGTCTCCATCTCTCCTCCATTTCTCCCTCCTTCTCTCCATCTCTCCAAGTTTTCTCTCCGTCTCTCCATTCTCTCACAATCTCTCTCTTTGTAAGAAATATTTGCATTATTCTCTCTCTCTCTTTCCCTCCATTTCTCTCCTTTCCTCCATATCTTCTCTCCCTTTCCTCCGATTTTCTCTCCGTTTGCCTCCATCTCTCCTCCATTTCTCCCTCCTTCTCTCCATCTCTCCAAGTTTTCTCTCCGTCTCTCCATTCTTTCACAATCTCACAAAATGTCTCTCACTGTCACACAAAAATTACATATACATATAAATATATATATACACACAATTTCTCTCATACATACATACATACACACACACATACATAGATACACACATACACAAACACACATACATACATATACACAAACACACATTCATAAACATAAACACAAACACACATACATACAATCATACATATACACATATATACTTACGAAAATATACACATACACACGTACACACACATACACATAAATATTATATACACACACATACACATACATACATACACATACACATACATACACACATACATACATACACATACCATTAGTGAAACATACACACA